>JAVJIF010031756.1:0-247008 GCA_038442645.1 Agave tequilana
AAACCCTGCAAGGATCCTCCAGGATTATAAGTCCGAGATTAAATAGCTGCATAGACAAGAGGAAATTGAGAATGAGATGACTTCATGTGATTATTTTGAAGTTTATTCTCTTATGTATTTCATTTAACTTAAGGGTTTATTGAACATGCCAATTTGCTTTAATTGTTGATTGCTAACCTAAATGACTTATGCATACTATTGTAGTGAGACTTTTCAAGTGCCTAGATTTTGTATATGCGCTAAATCTACAAGAATCATTATCAATCATCTAAGCTTTATTCCATCAAGATACTATTACATTCATGTAGTTTACATCATGTCAGATTATTTTGGAACCAATTTGACTGTTAAATTGGTTTATAGTAGAGTGGCTGGATCTGATTGGTTGCTAATTTGTACTGTTTTTAGCATTAAGAAAACATATAGCATATGATATTGTATGTCTTTTTATACTTATGATCTGTACCGTAATATTGTCATGACATTTTGTTGCATATAACATATAATACTTTTATAATTGTTGCCTCTGTGTCTTTTTTACCCGTAACTGTTTATGCCCTCTGAATATGGTTTATGCCCTATAGGAAAGTTTCCGACATTGGTGAGTCATCAGAATCCTTGGAGGCCAAAGTTAATGAAACCAAAGCAATGGTTAAGTTCCAGCTCAAGAAAGTTCTTTGCATGGGTGTTGCTGTTGGAAACTGTGCGATGGAGGAAAAACAGATTTTTCAAAATGTGCAACTCAGTGTCAACTTCCTGGTATCTTTGCTGAAGAAGAACTGGCAAAACGTGAGTTCACTTGCTTTCTGGCTGGCTTATTTATTTTGCTACTTCTGAAAATTCATAAAGTCTTGCAACATTGTTTGTTTTAAAAAGGCAGCACCTGAATTTTGTTTTCTACTATATGGAGAACATGGTTATGTACATTTTTGTGATTTACATGACTGCTATAGTTTTGGTTGGTTACACCAGTTCCAGGTATATATAGGCTCTGCTCTGTACGCCATGTATATTATGGCGGTTCATGACATTAAATACCTTAAATTGATCTTTTGAAGAAGGACTTTATCTGCTATATTCTCTGGGTATATAACTGAGCTAAACAAATATGCTTAATGAAGGGATAAATATTTTCTTGTTATTGTAGTAATATATGCTTAATTAGGAGGCAGCGTATTATCTCTACACATTTTCTGTTATGCTTTGTTTTATACCCCTAATTCATTTATAATAATGTCTCCTTTCATTCATTTGTGCTCTTTCTTTACGTGACCCTCTGCTTGATCTTGACGATGCACTGCCTTGACAGTATTGGTCATTGTTGACAACCCCCATTTTTTAGTTTAGATCTTCCTTGTCGAATACAGTCCCTAGGTTTCCTGACAGTGTCAGCCACACATCATGTGTTACTTTTGCTTTGCTTTGCCTGTGTCAGCTTTGGCAAAAAATAAATAAATGTTAGAAGCTCCTAGGTTTGACTTCATTGCAGTATTATCTTAAATGAAGTGCAAGTTGATATTCCTAGGGACTTGATGAGTGACATTGAGTTTGGAATAAATCTGTCATGACTCTAGTCAAATGCCTGACAACCTCATGCTTAAAATTATTGCTTTCCAATTGAGTTTGGAATGGTTTAAAGCATGTCATTTTTTAAGTTCTTATATTTTTAGCATTCTATTTAACTACACTTTAAGAGTTGCTTATTCCCTTCATTAGTTCAAATTCAATTTGGAAAGGTCAAATTTGAAGATCTTTAAGAGACGATAGTGATATGCTTTAACAGATCTAGACCTTATTCCCTGGAAAAGCTTTTTCATAATAAAAAATCGAAGAAGCTAACAATTTCTTGCAGCTTTTATCTTCTAGTGATTTTTTTGCCTGATTCAGTGTTTCTCTTTTGTGTTGGCTCTTTTGTACTTTTACTGATTGTTTTTCTGTTGGTTTTGCACAGTCCGGTGAGGTCATAACATTTTTTTATTTATTGCATATTTTATGTATCTTTGTATATCTTTGTTCTTTTGTTCCTATTTTGTTGTATCTCTTTTCCTTCCCTCCATTCCTCATCCAAGTGTACACTATGTTATTTCCTTTCTTTCTTTCTCTCTCTTGCTACTTAACGAGTCATGGAGCCTTATCTGGGAAGGGCTATCAGTTACTTTTGTTTGTGCATATATTAATTACTTTTTAATTCGTGAGTTAAGTGAGTCAAATGTCAAGGAGTGTATACATTCGGTTTGAGTTGCTTCCATTACGAAGTAATATGTTTTGCTTTTCCTGGAAATATTTGTTGGCTATTTCCTATATAAACATATTTTTTATTTTTCAACTTGGTGTGTTTTTGTTCAGACTGTACAGTTATCATCACCATTTCATTTCTTCACTGCGTATTTCCACTCATAGATTAAGTTGATGTTGCAAACTTGCGATGCCTCACAGTTCTTAGATTATCTTTTTAAATTATGCCACTGTTTAGAGCATTTGGTTCCAGTTGTCATGTGATTGCTATTAGTTAACACGGCACCTTTAGTTTTAAGTTATTTTATTACTGTTTCCATGATGAATATTCACTTGCGTCTTTTATTGTGTGTACAACAGGTGAGATGCTTGTACCTCAAGAGTTCCATGGGGAGCCCTTTCGGGTGTTCTAAGCAGTACATGCTGAATTGAGAGAGACTTTATCTGTTGGGGAGAAACCGGGCTGTTTTTGTTAGAAGAGTAGTTTGAGGAAAGGATTATCTTAAGCTGTTTTTTTTTTAGATTACCTGTTACTTTCTTTACTCGGTAGGACAATCCTGACAATTTTAATTAGCCTGGTTTAGTCTTTACATGTCTTTGATACCAAAGTTGGAGCCTTGTTACTTCTTGTAGTACCATTTAGGCATATATTTTAGAAGCTTTGAGAAGATGGTTTATTGCGGTAAGCGCTGCTCTTTGAGTTCTTGCTCTGGCCTGTGGGACCACAACACAACGACAACTAAGCCATTTATCTCAGGTATTTGGCGTAGTCCAGTAATTATAGACGTCGCTCGGCCTGATATTATTTTGGTTTTTGTGAGGTATATTGAAGCGTGTTGTGCTGTTTTCCATATTTCATCAGAAGGAAGTCTATATTTCAGAAAGGCCCTTTCGGTTCTGGTGAGTGTCGTGATTTTAGTTGGCATGAACTGTTTGTGCCTGTTAAACAAGTTTGTTTTCTTCATTGTAGAAGGTGTTAGACTGCTCATCGGCCACATTTTGCTCTCAAGTTATGTCGAGCTGGAGAGAATTGCCTTTGAAAGGAATAAATGCTCACAAAGTCGTTGCATAAGTAATGTTGCAAGTGAAGTCTAGCGATGAATTTTGTCTTTGCGAGTGGAGTCCACAAAGATTAGTTGTTTTAGCTGAAGAGAGTATTTCCAGCATTGCAAGCAAGAGAATTTTTTTGTCTTTGCAAAGTGAAGTCCACAAGATCAGTTGTGATATTTCAAACAACATTGCAAGCAAGAGAAAATGTTGCATCACCTGTGAAACGCAACTCTATTGCATCATGCAATACTATCTTGGTGACAGGGTAGTCAGTACATTCAGTCTTCTGTAGTTAGGATTACCTATTTATAAAAAAAATCCAAAGCTCCAGCAAGAATTTGCTTCATCAGGATCAACTTGGCCAAGAAAGAAAGAGACCGATATGAGTCTAGCTTCAAATTTAGTCCGTAAAGAGAGGAAATACCACAAATAACTAAGCAGACAGAAACACTCTCATTCTGTTTTTCAACAGCAAGATACACTTTTGATTTATGGGAATACAACAGACAACATATATTATCTATGTAACCGAAGCCTGCAACTTGCTCCCTCTATCACCGGTCAATTCTGTGCCATCATCTAGTAAAATCACTCGAGGTTCAGAAAGGGGGACCTGGCGGTCTGCCTGGCCCCGGCCATGGAGCAAACAACAGCCACGGCAATCCTGTAGAAGGCAGCAGAAGCACAGGGCATAGAAGCTGTCAACGACGAAGCAAATAAACATTAATCACTTCAGTACTTGCGCAACTGGGAATACAAGGCGAAACTTATCTTGATACATGAGCACTCCAATGAGGATTGCACATCAAATCCCTATCACCAGAAAAATACAGCTCAGTTTTAACAACTCACCAAGAGGAGAAGAGGCCACAAATGTCACATCCCCAAAAGGTCCTCCAGGTCCAGGGCACCAACCTGGCCCCGGAGGCCCTGGTGGCTCCGGAGCCCAACCAGGTCCGGGGCCACCAGGCCCTGTAGGTCCACCGGATCCACCAGTCCCATGCTTAGCTTGTTCTTCCTCCTGCAACAATAATCCGACAAAGCAAGTTAGAGAAACAAAGAATGACACAAGGATATATCACATTCAGGCTGTCGAGAGTATAAATTTATATATCCATTGGAGCATGGAAGCTTCCCAAATCTTCACGTAGCTGATCCCGTCCTGATTGTCTGACTAACATTCAACGCCACCTAACTGCTCTTCCTTGAGACGTCCATGTTTTGTTGGATCCCTAACTAGGAAACATAGCTACAGCAGTTTTGTTTTGGATTCACGCAAGGCATAAACTTTGCAAAGACTACAGGAAAGTGCCAGATACAGGGAATACACACAAAATCGTGTTTGAAACAGTGGTTTAGGCCAACTACATTTCAAAGCTGATAGCGGATGAGCACAACGGTGAGACCATAATCCAAGTGCAAGCATGGATCTTTGCCAAGATGATGCAAGAACAAAGAAAAGCAACTACTCCTTCATTCCCAAGTAATATTATTGGGTCATCATCCTTGCCCTTATATCACCAAAGTGGCTCGGCTATGGAGCGCACACATTTTGAAATTTGTATGACCAGTCATATAAATTTAAGCTGCCTGCCAACATAATGTCTACCAACTATGTTTTGGTGGCTCATTCCAGATCAACGAAGCTATATGCAAGCAAGGTCTTGTCATAGAACCTAGCAAGGCAATTAGCAGATCGGAATAGACTGTATAACCAAGGAGAAGCCTTCACAAAATTCTCCTAGACTAGGAAACATCTAAAAGGAATGATGACGATAATTTCCTGACATATGAAACAAAAAACCAAAAAAAGAAAAAAAGAAAAGAAAAGGAAAACATATTTCTTTAGCAAGTACATGATCCATCATCTTATGCAAAATATTCTGGTAGGTATTCTATCTTAAGGTGTATAATGACTACCCAAGAAGGAAAGGAAATATATCATTCTTTCAAGAAAGATGAGGAAGATTTTGGGTTGGGGGGGGGGGGTGGGGGTGGGGTGTAAGCCATCAATCTGTGCAGCTAATTTATGTGCAAGTTCTTCCTAATGTGATCTATCTACTAGGATAATGGATCACATATAAAAAGTAGGACGGCTATTCAATCTATGGAAAGCTCAAGATAGAGAGATGGTATGCTTGCAAATGCAGTATATAAAGCATGGTTACAATATATATATATATATATATATATATATATATATATATATATATATATATATATATATATATATATAGACTTGTGTCCTTCCAAAAGGATTTGAGGACGGATCCTTCCCACTCAAATTCAACCTTACGACATTCAAATACAACAAGTATCTATAAACCAAAATCAAGTGTTTTAATACTTTTTGCCCATCCATCAAGCGACGCAAAATGGACGGCCGAAAGTAGTGAGTGGGTTAGATCTATGTCTTTAGACATACAAATTCTTGATTCAGCCATTTGATCATGATCTAAACATTTAAAAACCCCTACAAGCCATTTTTTGGTAAGTTTCAAATGTTCTATACCATTAAACTAACCAACTCAATATTTAGGCCATCCATTTTTCCCTACTTGATGCATGGGCAAAAAATTCAAAACACTTGATTTTTGGTTTATAAATACTTGAAATAATATAGATCAATTACAATAGAGTGGATCTTGTATTCGAATGTCAGATGTTTGTATTTGAATGGGAAAGATTCGGCTCGAATCCTTATACACATACATACATACATACATACATACATACACACACACACACACACACACATATATATATATATATATATATATATATATATATATATATATATATATATAGATAGATAGAGAGAGAGATAGACTTGTATCCTTTCAAAGGATTTGATCCCGAATCCTTCCCACTCAAATTCAACCCTCCAACATTCGAATACAAGATCCACTCCGTTGAAGTTGATCTATACTATTTCAAGTATCTATAAACCAAAAATCAAGTGTTTTAAATACTTTTTGCCCATCCATCAAGTAGGGGAAAAACAGACGGCCTAAATAGTGAGTTGGTTAGTTTAACGGTGTAGAACATTTGAAATCTAACAAAATTTAGTTTATAGGGGTTTTTAAATGTTTAGATCATAATGAAATGACCGGATCGAGAATTTGTATGTCTAAAGACATAGATCTAACCAACTCACTACTTTCGGCCGTCCATTTTGCGTCGCTTGATGGATGGGCAAAAAGTATTTAAAACACTTGATTTTTGGTTTATAGATACTTGAAATAGTATAGATCAACTTCAACGGAGTGGATCTTGTATTCGAATGTTGGAGGGTTGATTTTGAGTGGGAAGGATCCAGGATCAAATCCTTTTGAAAGGATACAAGTCTATCTCTCTCTCTCTCTCTCTCTCTCTCTCTCTATATATATATATATATATATATATATATATATATATATATATATATATATATATAATATATCAATTTCATATTCGGTTTTGAGGTAAGTGATACGATATTAGCCCTATAATATTCTGCCGATATCGGGACAGATAATACCAATATGGCTGATATTGGCTCCCATTACTGGCAATTTTGATTCAAAAAAATCATTGTTATTTGTTGGACATGGGTGTTTATTACAGTACTACTGCGTTAGTGGTTTGTAAGATCAAGAGGGGCTTAGGTGACCTATAACATATTTATCAGGAGAATTCTTGATGAAATGAGAGGAACTTACAGACCTCACACAGATTTAAGATATTAACCCAATTTGTGCACAAGGATTCAAGAAGGCTTCACAGAAGAAGTTTGTGCTGTGTTGTGCAAGTTTTGAGCAAACTCTTAAGACTCTGCACTGATGATTCACAATTAAGAATTGAAACAATCAAGAAAAGATTTAAAAAAAGGGTGAAGGACTTGACATACCGATCAACAGAACATGAAAAGTTATCATGAAATATATGACTTTTGAAATATTAAAAATTTAAATAGTAAAGTGGTGATAAAGAAACCAGTGTGGTTCATTTACTTGCATTAATTCTACTTAATCTGAAGGAAGAAATGGATTAAACTGACTGAAATGATGAAGATATCTGTTATGAGTTTTGTGTGTGTGCGTGCGCGTGGAGGGGGGGGGGGGGGGGGGCTGACTTGACATGATATGCTTGTCACGAGTTAACGTAAATACATGAAGGAGATGGCTGAGCAACAGAAATACATAAATTAGACCATAGAAAATGAATCATAAGCCCGGGCATGACTTCCACGAGTTAATCTAGCATTGAGATGTCTACCAGTTTGGATTTCAATATAGTGGCAAAAGTTAAAAGGAATAATAGAAAAGTAAAATCTGTAAGAACATCATAAAGGAAATGACTAAGTGGTTCAGATTATATAGTGAGGGCTCAAATTAGCACTTTGACACATCAATCTTTGCCAACAACAACTCAGGCAAGAGCCTCACGCACATTGTTGCTGTGGCTCATGCCTTTAATTATCATCATCATAGGCATCTTATCAACAAACGGTTGAAGAAAATCAAAACTATAATGTCTAAAAGAAAGAAGATTGCCAAGAATCATGACACTTGATTACAACATAAAACGAAAGATTTTACAGGATTATTAAGGAATTAATGAAAAATAGGTTCTCAAGGTGGTGGAGAGAAACCGATTAGCATTTTGGCACATTAATCTTTCCCATTAACAAGGGAGGCAAAAGCCTCATGCACTCTATTGGTCTGGTTCATGCCTTATACCTTTAGATTATACAAGCGAGGCCTCAGATTAGCATTTTGGCACATTAATCTTTGCCAACAACTCAGGCAAAAAGCCTCACGCACTCTGATGTTGTGGCTCATGCCTTACACTATCATCATTGGCAGACATCTTATCTAAAAGGGTCGAAGAAGATTAAAACTATAATGTTTAAAAAGAAAAGGATTTCAAAGAATAAAAAAACTTGATTACAAACATCAAACGAAACTAAGGCTCTCAGTAAGCAGAGAGACACAGATATCCTAATTTGTAGTGTAAGAAGATAGATTCAACTCAATGTGCTGAAAATAAAAACAGTAATTTAGACCAATTCAATAACTTCATGTCATATTAGAATTACATCAAATTCACACTTCCTCGCAACAACCCAGGTTAATGCAAACCTGATATAGGGGCAAGTTCACTAGATTTTCGTCACTGGCAAACAGAGAGATGACCACAGAATGCAGATAAAATGACTTACAAAATCAACACATAGTAATCAGAAGTTTCAAAATTTAGGCAGAATTCTAGAATCAAAATAAAAAATTCAAATAATACCGGTTACCACGTAACTATAAAGTAGATGAATCAAGACAGAAAGGCTTATGCAGATGCTCTGGGTGGTTTCTACGCTATAGCACACAAGAAGTGACTTTGAGGTGGCACATATCAAAAATCATGTCAAGGACCCAAACATATTCCTCAACAATTCGTGAATTGTTTTTGTAAAGTTAATATTCTTAAAATTTTAATGTATGCTGCTACTATACATATTAAGGTCCGTTAACAAACTCTACAAACAAAAGATCTCTATGAGAATTTTGTATATGAATTTATAGCTTAGACATAGTGTAGCTTATACATACATTTGCTCAACCCCAGTAAGTAAAAGAAAAAAAAATCTTGACTCATGCATGAGCTTGTGGATTCATAGACTAAAGTCCTAATCTACATAAACATCAAAATGAATAGAGTTCTAGCATTATAATACTTACATTGGCTATGCAACAAACATCCACTCCAATATTAATTTCAAACAAATACTTCCAATATTTCTCAAATTTAAATAACTTATGAGCTAAATACTACCATCGATTTTAACGTATAACGAAGAACTTATCAATGATTATAAGATAAATATGATGTAATGCAAATCAATGAAGAAGATAACAAAGCAAAAAATTAAAGTGCATGTAATGAACAATGGAAAAAAATGAAAGTAAAATCAAGCGGAAAGAGATCTAGATTACAGAAGTGAGGCCTCAGATTAGCATTTTGGCACATTAATCTTTGCGGCCAACAACTCAGGCAAAAAGCCTTGCGCACAATTGTTGCTGGGGCTCATGCCTTACGCTATCATCATCAGCTGGCTTCATATTTGAACAGGATCTTAACAATAAAAATTACAATGTTAAAAAAAAATATTACCAAGAATTAACAAATTCGAATCAGAAGAACTTGTAATAAAGGATCAGATACGGAGACAAACTAAATTAAAGAATCAGCGCAAAATGTAAGAAATAAAAAAGCGAGACAAAGAAAATGAGAAAAAAACCAAGGAAATTATCCCTTGCTTGCATGCTTCAGTGAAAAAATAAAAGTGGAGATTTTGGAAACAAAGAAAGAACAAGAAATTGGACTGAAAAAATTATCAGGGGCTCGCAGCACAAGGGTTTTCCAAAACCCTAGGCGGGCCGCGGCTGGCGTTCTTTTTGATTCCAAAATAGTTAGGCAAGCGGAAGAAAAAAAACAAATAGAGTAATTCATGAATCTGGGTTTGAAAAAGGAAGTTCGAATAGAAAAGTTTGGTCAACCAACCAGCCGGCCCAAAAAGTACAAAAGGCCCTAATTTACTACAAAAGTGAATATTCAAAAGGCCTGGGCCTATTGACTAAAGTACATAGACCCATAAGAGAGCGGGCCCAATTGGGCCCACAACTTCGGGTGCTGATGAGAGGTCACGACTGACGAGCGTGCTGAACTACCTTCAAGATGGCTCAGACAGAGTAGATATTCATCGATCTTATGAAGACGTGAAGAAAGTTCCCATGATATTCACGTTCCCATGATATTTTATGAGAAAGATTTGTCTAGTTTCAAAAAGATTCAAGTCCTATTCCTTTTTACTCAAATACAATCCTATATCGGTCGAATACAAGATTCATTTTGTTGAAATTGATCTATATTATTTTAATTATCTATAAATAAAAAAATCAAGTATTTTACATATTTTTTTGCCCATACATCAAATAGGAGAAAAACAATTTAACGATGTAAAACATTTGAAACCTAATAAAAGAGGTTTGATGGCATTTTTAAATATTTAGATCATGACCAAATGGCCGGATCGAGAATTTGTATGTCTAAAGACATAGAACTAACCAACTCACTGCTTTCAGCCGTCTATTTTTCGCCGCTTGACAGATGGGCATAAAGCATTCAAAATTCTTAATTTTTGTTTTATTACTTTAAATAATATAAATCAACTTCAATTCAAAAGAGTGCATCTTGTATTTGAATTTCAGAGGTTAATATTTGAGTGGGAAAGATTGACTTGAATTGTTTTGAAACTACACAATATCTCAATATTTATTTTTATTTTTAGAGATAAGTAATTAGCCACAAGAATTTCCCCTTTTGTTCCTTTCTATTAAGTTCCGACGGGACATTTTTCTCTTCAAGAGAAACAAAAAAATGAACAAAATATGAGCTAAGGATTACCAAAATCAAGTACTCATTTATATATTTACACATGCGTCAAATATTTCTACAAAATTGTAAAGGCAACTGATATTTATTTAGGGAAAATTACGCTACCCCCATAAAATCCCCGTTCCAAAAACCCATTTTATTTTTTTTAATGTCAAAATGCCCCCAAATATAAATCTTTATTTAATCTCCCTCCTCTCTTTATACTTCATAGTCACATGAATAGTAAAAGGTTAGAGTTAAATGTTCAGAATGCTTCTCGCTACAGTCATGGTGAGCTAAGCATGTGAGGCACCTTAAATGAGCCTAACATGCAGTGTAGCATCAAAGTTGTCTAGTTGGTGTAGAAAAAATTGCAAGTTAAAAACTGTTCACATATAGCATCGAATTTATCCATTTGCAGTTGTGTTATAAGATTTTCTTTAAATAAAATCTTGTTACTGGTCTTAGAGCATTTAATAGTGAGTTTTGTGAGATTTGAGATTTTGATAACATTTAATGTCGGTATTAGTGGCCCTTGAGCTTTAATATGCTTATTTTACGAGAAACTGTCTATTTTTTCTTGTATAGTATTTAATTAGCAAATTAAAAATAAAAAATAAAAATTTTCTATTTAGTTTTTTTTCTTATAAACATATTAGGCTATTGTTTTTTCTTTAGGCTATTGTTTTTCTTATAGATTTAATTTTTTTCTTTTATTGCGATAGTGTTCAATAAGTGCTTTTACTAATTTGAGAATAATAAACATATTTAAATAAAAGATGGATAATTTTATATTAAATATAAATATATTAAATAAAAGTGGACATTTTTATATGAAAAATATAACTAAAATTAGTTTTATATGAAATATCTACTTTTTAAAGTCAGTTTTATATTTAGGCTTAATATATCCACCTGTCAACTTGTCCACGTTATTGTTGGTTTGTCCACTTATAGGTCAATTTGTCCAACTAAAATTGTGTCCACAATTTAGTTTCCACTTGTATCTAAAATTGTTCAAATTATTTTCAGTATGTTCACTTTTATGTCAAATTATCCACTTACTGAAATTGTCCACCTCAATTAAGTTGTCCACTTGTATCAGAAATTTGTCCACATTATTGTCAGTCTATAAAATAATGAACAATTATAGTGCTATTTTTCGTATAAAATTGATCACATTTTATTTAGTATGTCTACATTTAATTTAAAATTGTCCACTTTTTAGTTCAATATATTTATTATTCTTGTAACGCCCCAATCTCGTGGGTACGGAGACGTTACTGTGACGTATATATGCAGGTCGGAAATACCCTCACATAGATACGCTAAGCATCAATACATGCAAGAATCAGAGTACGAAAGTACGCGGTACGTTATACATTCTAACATATAGTATAATTACAAAGTTATTATAGGATGTGACACAATATTACAAGAATATTACATCATCGATAGTCGCAAATGCGAGAATACAAAGAGATATACAAATATAAACAATATAAATAATGTTCACGAGTTATTAAAAAAAACTCAAGAGTCGAGCAGGGGGCATGGGAGGTAGGGCCCTGAACGGTTTACTGTTAATCCACTATGCCACCGCTGCGCCGCTCTGGTCAACAGGAAGTTCATCACGTTCCATACCCGGGATCTGGAGATCCAGGCGAGTCAGAAAATTTCTAACGAGTGGCAAGATGAGTGCCAAGTATCGTGCGTAGATAAACACACGTGTATCGATAAATCTGAATCATAAGTATGCATTGAAAACCGTGTCGTGAGCACAGACATACAGAAGCATGCAGTAAGTAACATAAAAAATGCAACACCAGTTATACAAGCCCAAATTACTGATCAGTGAGATTAGTACGTCGAAGGAATAATGCAAATAAGGAAACCCTCATACATATACCTTGTATCTCACATCATTGTATCCTAAGTTCATATAACCCGAGTTGTCTCCTAAACTATGAAAATATCATAAAAACCGACAAAAATTGATAAAACTGATGATACCGAATACAAGCAAAATCAGTTATACAAGCTCAATTTATGGCTTTATGAGACTTGTATATCGAAGGAATAATCCAAATAAGAAAACCCTCATCTATATACCTTATGCCCCATGTTATCGTAATCTGAGTGTATACGACCCGAATTGCAAAACAACACAACGAATTGTTAATTAGCATCTTATTATTATTACTCATCCGACTCATATATCTAAGTATGTGTACATGCGTTCGTTCCATCCTACATACATCCATATATGAGTAAGTCGAGATTATTATTGGAAACTGATAATGAAACCAATGAGGTTATGTTTACAGTGGGTCCCGTGCATGCCCGGGACCACGGTCCAGGGTGTTCCGTTGCTGGAGTACGGAACTAGCCGTAAGGCGTACAGGAGATGGGTCTTACATTATGCCCACTCAGGAATATAACATGAGGTAGGGAGTCAACGCTCCCCTCGGAACACATAGAGGCCCTCAGGTAGATTCGAGAGTTTTAGTTGCATAACTAACTAATACCACTGTAAACATATATACCACTTGAAGTCCATTAGTTTCCCCCTTGCCCGATGTAAGTCCTTTTTATGATGTATTATGTAATTATCAATTTACGGGAATAGCCAGAGTAGGTCAGATTCAGGAATTATAGGAGTAACAGGAGTATATAAGTACTAGAAATACAGGTCACTGTATATAATACATGATAACAGTTATAAGATTTCGTAATATGATAATCACAAATCAAGTGTTAAGTATGACAGGTGATAGCATGTAGGTTTCAAGTAATAACATGTCAGGTGATTAGCATAATAGACATCAACTATTGAGTATCATAACACTGAAAAACTATACTGATACAAGAGATCGGTACGAACACAGGAAAATAGAGCCATATAAGGATCGGTATGAATACAGGAAAATTGTTTCGATACGGGGGATCAGTATGAATACTGGAAAACAATACAGTTTTGAAAAATGATACAAGAAAAGACTTCAAACTCTTCACAACCATAAAAAAAAGAATAATAGTTTAAATAATCAAGCAGGCAAATGGAAAGTAAGCAAACGAACATCTATGCGGAGCTAAGCAGAGCTGGAGCGAAGTGATCGGAGCGGAACGAGCACTTTTTAAATATGTCTTTATGAAATGTAATTATATATGTGTGCTAATGTTCCCTCGATACTTCCGTTATAACATTGGCTCAACGGGAATCCACAGGGACGGAAGGCGATAGAAGCATTAACAGTTTTTATTCACGTCGGTTGTAAAAATTTCTTCTTTGTTTAAAGAATGAAAAAGAAAATAAAAGAAAAGAAAATCCAGAAGTGATGGGTGAGAAGGCGACGAAACAACGATGTGAAAACAAAATAAGAAGTGATTTTGAAAACAAAAAGAAGATGAAACAAAGATGAACTAAGAAGTTAGGGAAAACAACGATAAGAAAATGATAAAAAAAAGTTTTGAAAATAATTCTTAAAACAAAGTAAAAAGAATGAGGAATGCTATGAAAGAAATCTCATGGTTTCTAACTACTAATTACTCTACTAACATGCTAACCTCTTAGTAATAGTTGCCTCACATAGATCTTTGGCCATCACTAATCCTTGACTTCAAGAGACGATACAGAGCATGGCAAATAAGATGGTTCTTCACATTCAAATTTGCATCAAAAGTAAGCTAATACAAATATTAGATCATCAAAACCATTAGAAGCAAGCATGAAATAAGAGAGAGTTAGCTTGGTTAGTTAGCAAGTTAGATGTTAGAACCCATCATCATGAGCCATCAATGGCTCTTGCAAGAGCAAGGCCTTGTAGAAGCTATTGGATTCATGTGAATTATCAAGTAAGTGGTTAGTAGTGGTTAGTAGTTAGTCACCATGAGAGAAAATCTAGCTAAGCATCATGTAGAAGATGGAGAATATTACAATAGAGAAGAAATGAGGCACCTTTATATAGATTGTCACTATCTATTATATCAATCTCTCTCTGAATCTCTCTGCCCTACTACAAGATCTAAAAAGGAACTAAAAAATATAAAATAAAAGAAGAAGAACACCTATACTACACTACACTAGAAGAGAGAAAACTTAGCCTAACTTCAAATCTGCTTGCGTTCTGAGCATCTGCAGAGGTATTTATATGCAAAAGAGGGTTCTAGAAGACGAGACAAGGTCACGCGTCGAAGATCGACGCGTGGCCCCACCAAATTGTCGCGGAAACGCGACAAATGCCACATTTTCGCGACAATACTAGGGACCTAGGTCCCTAGTTTTGGTGCGGGAGTTCACGGCGCTTCGGGGACCTTCCAAATATGCTCAAATTCGGGTATTTTCATCCGAATATTCGTCTGATGTGCGCAAGGGTTTAGGTTCAATATATCTTTTAGAAGATCCTACTTACTTGGCCTCCACGAAATGCGGATTTAGTTACCCAAAAATAGGTTTAATTAAGCTCTTATTACCCTTTTGCTCTCCTTGTCTTGATTATCTACAAGAGAGACCAAAACACGGTTTAGACCGGCATTTTATTTATAAATCAGTAGAAAAATACGATATAATAATGCAAAATTGTAGACTAATCACACCCTCACACTTATCTTTTGCTCGTCCCGAGTAAAACAAGAAAAGAAAAAACTATACTACAAATGTTATTACACCACATTCGCAGGTGACGCGATTGCACTGAGCGTGTGCAACAAGCCGTTAAACCGCTAGGTTTTCCCGAGAGGAGTTTTGTCTCCTGAGGGTTTTCAGCGGATTGCACCCATAAAATCTATAAAGAAAGAAGACAAATGTTAGTATTTCGAAAACACATTTTGAAAGAGAGATAAGTTTTTGAAATATTTTTGCAAAAATATAAGTGATCTAAGATCATAAGTCTACCAAAAATTATTCTCCCATAAACTTAGTTTATATGCAAGATCTTATCTTCAATTAAGTAAAAATTCAAAATTTAGATTGAATATTTTATCTTTCATAAAACCTAGATAATATGCACTTTGTGATAGTGAAGATTTCTGGGATTTCAACTCTAACCATCAAGCCATTTATTTATATATATATATTATTTTTTCTTTTTTTCTTCCCTTAGCTTCATTAGGCTTTCTAGTTCACCCAGGTAGTGAGCCTTTAACCGATAACTCCCAAACCTGAAGGTCTTAGGGCACCAGATGAGAAAACATCCCTCGGGTTTAAGGACTCGAGAAAACAAGGCCACAAAATAAGGGGGATTATTTGTTCCTTATTACCACCTTTAGGCGTGAATAATCATGCTTCTTGAGGCATAGTTATCCAGCTTAATAAGTGATTTTTTCTTCATATATATATTTTTCTTTTCTTTTTTATTTTTTTGCTTTATGACATTTTGTTTCCATCCCAAAAATGTGTAAGTGTGAAGTGCATACTATCCAAAGCAAAAATTCAAGATAAAATTATCTCTCTAATTTATCTTACTTAACCTATAATCTTAAACAAGATCCATTATTTTGACCAGGTTTAAGATGTCACAATTAAGGCTTTATTAATTTCTAAGATCATCTTAATTTTCTTAAAAATGGATCAAAACTTTGTATCTTATTTCAAAAAGTTTTTAAAGAAAGAAAAATCTTATACAAAAGGGAAGATTTCTAAAAGTATCCTAAAAGAAGTGTAAAAGAAAGAAAATCTAAAAACTCTACGTTAGTAAACCCTCCTCACACTTATCTCATGCATTGTCCTCAATGCATTGTGAATATATATATGCATGAAACAAATAGAGAGGGAAGAAAAAATCACCTCAAGGTGGTGGTTCCGGTGGTGGTCTGATTGGTCCACGAAATGTGGCCCAATCCAATTTGGGTGGAGTCTGGAGGAACCCACTAGAGCCCTCTATAATACAACCCATTATTATGATGTATATATGAATGATTTTTATTAAAAATTTTACCCCATCTAATTTTCAAATTTTCAAAATAATTTCTGAGTCAATTTTATCAATACCTTTGTCCCAAAATAGAGTATGAAAAGATGGAATGATTGATTTGGGCTCAGGAAGTACATGAACTAATATCGACTCAGGAATTTGACTTAAGCCAAGTAAAGGCTCAGGAGTCTAAATTGGTTCAGGAATCGGATCCAAATTAAGAAATTGAAATCCTATTCCACATTTATTTCCCCACAACGGAATGTGACTTTCTAAGATTGGTGATTCAAGTTCAAGAATGACAGGTATGGGAATCAAAACTAACTCTAAAATATTGCTCAAGTTGGGTTATAAAACAGGAGTCAATATTGATTCAGGAATTTGAACTGGATCACAAATTTGAGGATCAAAGTCACATCCTTATTGAGTTCAATTTCATAAAAATGAGAACTTGCCAATTTGTCAATGGGGCTTTCAAAAAAATGAAATTGGTCAAGTTAAATTTGTTGATCATAAAAGAATATTGATTCAATTTTACGATGGACTGACACTGATCCAATACTGACTCGAAAAAAGGCCTGAAATCAGGTAAAAAACACCTCAGTCATTATGAAATCAGGAAGTGAAATTGAATTACCAAGTTGAGGTTCAGGATTATATTCATGCTCAAGTTCAATCTCAGGAAAAGGATAAATTGCCAAAACGTCAATGGGATTTTCAACATTTGAAGTTTGGTCAAGTTCAGATGGGTGTGCTGAAATTGAATCTTGGTTCCCTAAATAACAAGAGTCCTGGGTCAGATCAATAGACTTAGAGATATCTGAATTAGTCAAAAATTAATAAGAGAGTTTCCTCATTCCTATAAATGTTGACCAATTGATTCAATTGTGTCTCCAACCTATTGATAGACTGAGCAGAAGATTTTTGAAATTGTAGTGCGGACTCTTGCAAGATTTCTATACTCTTTTTTAGATGTGATGTTTCTTCAAGTGGATGCTCTAGAATGGGAGTGTAGGAATCTTGGTTTCCAAAACAATAAGAGTCATGGGTCAAATTGATAGAGTTAGAGATATTTGGATTGGTCAAAGGTTAATAAGAGAGAGTTTCCTCATTCCTATAAATGTTGACCAATTGACTCAATTGTGTTTTCAACCTATCAATAGACTGAAAAGAAGATTTTTGAAATTGTAGTGCGGATTCCTGAAAGACTTCTATACTTTTTTCTAGATGTGATTTTTCTTCAAGTGAATGGTCCAGAAAGGGAATATAAGGATCTTGGTTTTGAAAAGATAGTGAAGATTGTGAGTCCAACATATTTTGAGAGTGAAGCTCAGACTCACGAAAGCACTCCATAATCATTTTCAGGGTAGACGGTTGGTTATTCTGAATAGGTGAAATTGAGTATGAATCATGAAAATATTGTGGAATTGGTGAATTGAGCTTCTTTTGTTGAGACTCAAGCATGGCTTGTATAACTTCTATACTCTTTTCTAACTCAGATTTTTCTTCAATGGGTAGTCCAGGAAAAGGAGTATAGGAAGCAAAATTGGGGAATGAAGATTGTAAATATTGTGAAAATTATGAACAAGGTAGTGAAAAATTTGACTCAGGGGAGGTGAATCCCCATTGACTCTGTGACGAGTTGAAATTATTTTTAAATTATAGTCATAAGATTGGGTGTATGGGTTGTATTGATTCGGATAAGTCCAACCCGGTGTATTTGGTTGGTTCATATTGTAAAAGGCCGGGTTGAAATTATCTGAATCAATAGAGTTGGTGTAAAATATGGATTCATATTAGGATTGAAAAAATTGTTATTGTTGAATTTCATTTCACAAACAATCACAAACAAAAAAAGAAGAAGCAAATAAAAAAAATGAGAAGAAATAAAATCAAAACCAAACCTATACTAAGGTTGACCTAGACGACTCCTAACTGGTTGATTACCCGGGGGAGGTTGTTGCTTGAATCCGACCACAAGCTAATCGGCCAGGTAGGGGCAAAATACTGTGGGAGGTAGTCGTGCATAAGCAACGAGCCTTAATTACACCAAACCACGGTATCTTCGAGGCGTAACCTCTTAATCCCCAACCTTAGACACCGGTTTCACAAGAGTAAGATTCAAAATAAGTTCCACCTCGGTCAATCTCTTAATGAGTTTGAGATGTCCATAGGGGCCAACGTCTATTAATTTTTATTAGGGCTTGGGTTGTGTGAGTGGGGAGGTGGTTTTTGGGTTCAGGAAAGGTGATGAAATCCTCACCTTATCTTGTATGAGTTTTGCCCTTAATTTCAATTTGTCCAAGTCTGCAATATAGACAAAAAGATAACATAAAGCGAATAAATCATCCACGTGTTTGTCCTATATTATATACAATGCCATATGTGCACCTCAGTCCACATCACAAGAACAAAATACAGTATATTGGAATTGAATTGACATGTGCCTAAATGCAAATGTCTAAACCATTTTAAAGCGTCCAAATACCGTATTTTAGTTCTTTAATTATTGCAGTGTGTGGGCAATCAAAGTAGAAAAATAGCAGCAACAATCAACAATATATACAACTTGCAAGAATCCTGCAAAAGATGAAGTCCAAATGCCAAACAAATGCCGCGTTTGCGCGGCTTTTCTTGGGTTTTCGTGGCACAATTATGGAAGCAGGGTCCCTGCTTTCTAGAGCAGGGACATGCAAGCAAATGGAAAGTTCTGCAATTTTCAGTTTCTGCAAAAATTAACCTGCACACCAAAACAGAGAAGAAAATGTTAACAAAAATGTGAGTTTAAACCATTTCCATCGCCGACAACGGCGACAAAAATTTAATCGGGGCGGAACGAGCACTTTTAAAATGTGTCTTTATGAAATCAATGTAATTATATATGTGTGCTAATGTTTCCTCGATACTTCCGTTATAGTATTGGCTCAACGGGTTGAATCCACAGGGACAGGAGGCGATAGAAGCATTAACAGTTTTTATTCACGTCGGTTGTTAACAATTTCTTCTTTATTTAAAGAATGAAAAAGAAAATAAAAGAAAAGAAAATCCAGAAGTGATAGGTGAGAAGGCGACGAAACAGTGATGTGAAAACAAAATAAGAAGTGATTTTGAAAACAAAAAGAAGATGAAACAAAGGTGAACTAAGAAGTAAGTGAAAACAACAATAAGAAAATGATAAAAAAAAGTTTTGAAAATAATTCTTAAAACAAAGTAAAAAGAATGAGGAATGCTATGAAAGAAATCTCATGGTTTCTAATTACTAATTACTCCACTAACATGCTAACCTCTTAGTGATAGTTGCCTCACATATATCCTTGGCCATCACTGACGCTTGACTTCAAGAGACGATATAGAGCATGGAAAATAAGATGGTTCTTCACATTCAAACTTGCATCAAGAGCAAGCTTATACAAATATTAGATCATCAAAACTATTAGAAGCAAGCATGAAATATAAGAGAGTTAGCTTGGTTAGCAAGTTAGCAAGTTAGATGTTAGAACCCATCATCATGAGCCATCAATGGTTCTTGTAAGAGCAAGGCCTTGTAGAGGCTATTAGATTCATGTGGATTATCAAGTAAGTGGTTAGTTAGTTAGTGGTTAGTAGTTAGTCATCATGAGAGAAAATCTAGCTAAGCATCATGTAGAAGAAGGAGAAAATTACAATAGAGAAGAAATGAGGCACTTTTATATAGATTGTCATTATCTATTACATCAATCTCTCTCTCTCTCTGTGAATCTCCCTGCACTACTACAAGATCTAAAAAGGAAATAAAAATACAAAATAAAAGAAGAAGAACACCTACACTACACTACACTAGAAGAGAGAAAACCTAGCCTAATTCCAAATCTGCTTGCATTCCGGGCCTCTGCAGAGGTATTTATAGGAAAGAGAGGGTTCTAGAAGACGAGACAAGGCCACGCGTCGAAGATCGACGCGTGGCCCCACCAAATTGCCACGGAAATGCGACAAATGCCGCATTTTCGTGGCAATACCAGGGACCTAGGTCCCTGGTTTTGGTGCTGGAGTTCATGGCGCTTCGGGGACCTTCCAAATTTGCTCATATTCAGGTATTTTCATCCGGATATTCGTCTGACGTGCGCAAGGGTCTAGGTTCAATGTATCTTCTTGAAGATCCCTTACTTGGCCTCCAAGAAATGCGAATTTAATTACCCAAAAATGGGTTTAATTAAGCTCTTATTACCCTTTTGCCCTCCTTGTCTTGATTATCCGCAAGAGAGACCAAAACATGGTTTAGACCGACATTTTATTCATAAATCAGTAGGAAAATGTGATATAATAATGCAGAACTGTGGACTAATCATGAAGCTATACAGCACCAGATGCCATCACATTCGGCGTAGTTACCACTCGTGGTACAGTGAAATGCACATGATGAAGCGAGCGTATGAATGTTATACTACCCCTTGTGGCGAAACCGCGCTCACGGTGTAAATACGCTCGAACAGAATTAGCGGTAAAGCATTGAGTGCTAGGTCCGCCTACCAGGCTAACTAAAAGACCTGACAGTCTGAAGGCACTCTCTCTTTCGAGGAAGTGGGTAAGAGCCTAAAGAGATAATAGGTCTGAAGATAGAATAAGTACCTGCAGAAGTGTCGGTATTAAACACACGCATATAATAGGTAATAACCAAGATATCAGTAAAGTGGTGAAGCTTGGAGGTTGAGCAAGACAGAAATAAAGCCAGCGGCAGACAAGCGAACAATCAAGTGGAGCTGAGCAAGACTGGAGCGAAGCTAGCGCACAGCGGTAAACACTATCACGTTTGGCATAGTCACCGCTCACGGCGAAGCCACGATAACATACAACTATCGCTCACGACGTAAGTACACTCAGACTGAGTTAGTGGTAAAGCTGTAACACCCCATTTTCAGAATACGTACTTAGTTATGTATTCGGATATTTTGATCGTATTGTTCGATTTAATGTTTTTATTTTATGATTATTTATACGATTGTTTTGCATTGATCTGGATTCGTAGATTCAGAGTCAGTCCTAGTCTGAATCAAGGACCTGATCCTAGTATATTGCTAGATTTACTCTTTCAATAGTCAAATTTGACAGGTTCAGTTTTAAATATCGTTTTCTAATATTTTAGATTTTCTATGATTTTTTGAAATTTTTCTAAATTAAATTGCTAAATCTTCAAAACCGGTATCGACTGGTGCCGCAGATCGATTCTCAAATTTTTAATTTACAAATAGAGTTAAATTTTAGAAAACTGCTTCATATTATTTATCAAGATCATATTTTCTATCTTAATACATTTTTGGAGATTTTCTAAATTTATCAAAATTTCACCGGGTACGATCGACCAACATCGCTGGTTGATTCCAAGATTTTTAATTTGAAAATAAGATTTTATTTCTAAAAAATGATTTTATATTATTTCTCAGGGTGATGTTTTCTACGTCTGGGTATTTTTTGAGTTTTTTTTGGAATAGTCGATATTTTCCGACATTATTATAATATTATTTATTTTAGAATCTTTTTCTCTTTCTTCTTTTTTCTTTTATTTTCCTTTTCTTTCCCCGCCATCAACCACCGGCCACCCACATGGGGCCTGCCCCCATTTATTTCCCATCTCCTCCATCACTCTCTTTCACTCTCTCTTTCTCTTTCTTTTTTCTTTTTTCTTCTCCTTTTTCCTCCTCTCCTTCTTCTCTCCCTCTCTCCATGGCCGAAGCCTCCATCATAGCCCAGGCCAGCACCCTACTCTGGCCAACTCCAGGACATATGGTCGGCGGCGACCCCCTCTGGCAGCCTCCCCTCTTCCCTAACTCATCTCCTCCTTTCTCAACACCAATAACACCACCACCTCCTTTATCTTCCTCCTCCAACATCTCCACCTTCAATTCTCCACCTCCATCTCGAATTCCACCACCTCTCCATGGCAGCCGCCGACCTCCCCCCCGGCGACCCCCATTACCGGTGGCCATCCCCACAACCATCACCACCACTTCAATCTCCCTCCACCTCCTTTAATTTCCTTAACCCATCACCATTCTATCTTCTTCTTCTTTTCGAAATTTCACCATCCAACACCTGTCACCACCACTCCCACCACCTGGATTTCCTCCTCCACCGGCCAAAACCACCACCACCAATACCTCACCACCTCCAAACCAATACTAACACCAACAACCCATCATCTCCATCACCTAATACCATCATCTCCACCTCAATTTCCAACTCTCTCTCTCCCCCCCTCTCCCCCCTCTTTCTCTATTTCCTCTCCCCCTTGGGCCCAGGCACCCGTTGCCCTCTGGGCCAGGCTGCCGGTCGCCCATGACTGGCCGGTGCCGCCCGGGCCCACGGCCATCCCAACCGTGGGGCCCCTGAGCCGTGAGCAGGGTAGCAGCCCTCCTCTTTTCTCTTTTTCCTTTTGCTATACTCTCTCTCTTCTTTCTCTCCTATATTCTCTCTCCTTTTCTTTCTCTTGATTTTCTCTCCTCTCTTTTACTCTCTCTCTCAATATATATATGTTATATTTTTATATATATTTTAAAATATTGGTGGCCCGTGTGCACGTGTTTCTGAGATTCTGGATTTCTCGTATTTTTCGAAGATTAGGCGAGTGTTCTGACCTTACTATTTGGGTTTCCCCTTCGTCGGGTTGATATGTATTTGGAAAAATTATGTTTGTAATCCTCTGTTGTATTTGTATTTGTATACCTGTATTTGTATGTGGCCAAGTGTCTGGGACTACATATATCAGATCTGTAACGAATGCCTGTATTAGTGTAGTTTACTTCATATATACATACACTGCATGTGATGTGCTTTATTACTGCTTTATATCATGCGTGGCCGACCCTTCATGGTCGTTTAGCCTCCGGGCTTCAGCACACCATGGTAGTCTAGTTATTGATATGCGTGCTTTGTGCAACTAACATCTCGTGCAGGTACTATACCTAGCCTTTAGGCTGCGTTCAGCCTCCGGGCTTTCTATACCCAACCTTCGAGTTACGTTTAGCCCCCGGTTCTCATGCTCCGCCTGGTAGGTGAGCCTAGCACTCAATGCTCTATCGTTAACTCCGTTTGAGTGTAGTTACACCGTGAGTGATTGCTATACGTTATCGTGGCTTCGCCACGAGCGGTAACTACGCCGGGCGTGACAACGTTTAGCGCTGTGTGTTAACTTCGCTCCAGCTTGCTTAGGTCCGCTTGATTGTTCACTTATATGCTCCCTTACCTTATTCCTATCTTGCTCAGCCTCCAGGATTCACTACTCTACTGATAGCTAGTTATTATCGTATTTACATGTGTGTTTGGTACTAACACTTCTGCAGGTATCTACTTAGCTTTCCGGCCCTTCAGCCTTTACAGGCTTTTCACCCACTTTCTCAAAAGAGGAGTGTGTTCAGACCGTCATGTCTTTTAGCTACACCTGGTAGGCGGACCTAGCGCTCAACGCTTTGTCGCTAACTCTGTTCGAGCGTAGTTACGTCATGTTATTGAAGTAAACCTGCACAGAGAAGTACAGAATTTCAGAGCTTAAGAATAGATAGTGCAAGGTACTCAATTCTACCATGATCACAAGTGGATATGCGGGTCGTGATCCACAAGAAGGGACTAGCGATGAAAGCGTGTTGTAAGTTCTCTTTTAGTTCATTTAAAATGGTTAAAAGTCTTCTTTATTCTTTAAAAGAAAAGGAAATAAAGTTATTGTTAAGTTAAGAAGAAAGTGATAGATTGAGAAGGTGGAGAAAATAGAAAATGAATTTATACAAAGAAGATAGAAAAGTGAATAGAGTTAGGAATTGATGGTGATCTAAATTAAAGATTAAAAGAAATAAGTACTTACTTAACCTCTTTGGCGCTTGCTTATCTTTGATCCGTATCGACGATGTATCTTGGATTGAAGGCCATCAAAGCATGACAGAAGGGATCTTCCCCACTCCCGTTCTAAACTACGAAATGAAGGAGCAAGTTACACTAACATAGAAATGGCTATCCATTACCATAAGCCATCAACGACACTTGCAAGGGCAAGGCAACTTCGAGGCTATCAGAGTCATTTAGATTCACAAACACAGAAGAGGAAAGCAAACAAAAACCAAGTAAAGTAGAAAAGAAAACTTCGATTTGATTCAGATAACAATGAAAGAAATGTAACCCCCTGATCCCCGGTGTACGTATCACCGTATCGGTACGCGATACGACGTACAAAAATTGATTTGACCTCCGTAGTAATCCAAGTGAGCTGATTTCAGTTTCTAAAATCATTTTCTAATATTTGAGATTTTTCAGGATTTTCTGGAATTTTTCTGGATTAATTTGGAAAATCTCTGTTGTCGGTGTCGACCGATACCGATAACCTGCCTTCCGATTTTTATTTCACAAACAGAGTTGTATTTTGAGAATCCGCTTTCACCGTGTATCTTAGAATCGTATTTTCTACGTTCGGGTATTTTTGAGAATTTTTGAGAATTTATCGAAAATCCGGCCAAACCGGTGTTGCCCGTATCGGCGAGACATTCTGGGATTTTTAATTTGTAAACCGGATCGAGTTTCTGCAAACTGTCTTCATATTACATCTCAGGATAATATTCTCTATTTTCTGTAATTTTTGGGGACTGTTCGGAGTTAGTCGAATTTTAGGCCAATAGTATATTAATAAAATATTATTTTTATTTTACTTTTTCCTTTCTTTTCTTCTCCTTTCTTCTCTTCTCTTCTCTGGCTTTTCCAGAGATTTCCCTCCACTACCTTTGACTCCACCGCCTCTCCCTTTCTCTCTCCTATAAAAATCTCACTCTCTCAAACTCTCTCAAAAACAAAATCTCCTCTCTCTCTCTCCCTAATTAAGAAATAATCTCCCTCTCTCTAACTCTCTCCATAACTCTCTCTCTCCCCCTTCTTTCAAACTCTGTTCCAGGACAGAGGAGCCGCGCCGGCCAAACGCCGCCCGGGTGCTGCCGCTCCCAGCTCGGCGCGCGCCACCGGGCTCCGCCTCCGGCCACGCGACAGGTGGCCGGCCGCCGCCGCACCAAGCCGAGCACCACCGCCGCCCTATTTCCCTCTCCATCTTCTTCTTCTTCTCCAGCTTTTGCTGTAAACCCAAAATCCCCCCCATGTTTCTCTCACTCTCTCTCTATCTCTACCTCTCTCTCTCTCACCCTCTGAGCCGCCGGCGGCGGCCGGGACCGCCGCCGGCGGGTGCCGCCGGCCAGATGGCCGGCCGGCCTATGCTGAGGCAAGCAGCAGCATATGCTGCTGCTGCTCTCTGTCTCCCTGTGGGTGTGTGTGTGTGTGTTGAGTGTGTGTGAGTGGTGTGTGTGAGTGAGAGAGAGTGTGTGCTGTGTGTGTTTGGTGTGTGTGTGTGTGTGTGGTGTGTGTTGTGTGGTGTGTGTTATGTGGTGTGTGTGTGTGTTGTGTGGGTCTGGTGTGCTGTGTGTGTGTAAGTGTGTGTGTGTGTGTGTGAGTGTGTTCTGTGTGTGTGTGTGTGTGTGTGTGTGTGTGTGTGAGAGAGAGTGTGTGAGTGTGTGCTCTGTGTGTGTGTGTGTGAGAGAGAGAGAGTGTGAGTTGTGTGTGTGAGAGAGAGAGTGTGAGTGTGTGCTGTGTGTGTAAGTGTGTGTGTGTGTGTGTGTGTGTGTGTGTGTGTGTGAGTGTGTGTTGTTGGGTTCGGGTTCACACCCGAACCCACTATAATCCTATTGAGTACTTGGAAACCCGTTAATCCTATAAACCCAACACCCATCTAACTTAAATTAGTAGGCATGGGTTGCGGATCTGGACCCGACTCGTTAAGAGCCAAACCCGCATCCGAAATCCAATAAAGGTACTTTTACATAAAACCCCCTTGTACAATTTCATATTTGCATTTATTATTTTTATTTATTTACATATTTAACCCCATTTTCATTTATGTTAGTATTCGAGCGATAACTGGAGCATCCGGACTCCGATTCGAGCGATTCTGGATCCGTTACGATCGTGGGAACGAGAGCTACAGTCCTGTAGCCAGTTTGTGAGTGTTTTTATTTTATAAATTATCTTGTTAGTCTATTAATTGAATTTGATTGCTTTATTGATTACCGGTAAATCCTAATTGGTACACCATATTAAAACATTGTAATAAACACTGTACTTAAATATGTCGGATACCTAATAGACGTAGAGTGTAACACTGGATACCTATTAGGTCATGTTCATGGATCACTGACATCCGGCACACCATGTCACCATATGTTTAGACACTATCATATCATGTATCGTATCACAGTGGCGTTACCTGCATACTGATTCACAGATACACTATGACATTACCTTGGTACTAGACATGCATACTAGACACCGTTACTATAAGATACTGTCGACCACTGTTCCTACATGTACTAGTGCTACACAGGCTTACGGCTATACGGATTCTGTAGTACACTGCACATGATAGTAGATATTGACCACTGTTATGGCTGTGCATGTTACACAGATATTATGACACGGCACACTTGTTATTTCGTAGGCATAACCCACCGATACGTAGTGACACCATTTCACGAAATACCGTTATGTCATGTATTGTTATCCTCGATACATGGCTTCTCGGCATGTCACTGCACAGACTACTGCATTTCATATTAGCATGATCATCCATCTTTGCATGATCATCATACACATTCATGTCATGCTTACATGTTACAGTTACACATGCCTATGATGTTTCTATCTTCTTGTCATATGGATCACCATGCTTATTACATGTGTTATTGTTACATGTTCCCGTATTCATGATATATGATTGTTTCCTGTTACTGATATGAATTTCCCGATACTGGACATGAGAGCTGTTGATATGCGATATGTGGGGATCCCACATCTCTTGTTCCCGTTTCCCGGTATATTATTCATGGTATCTTGTTCATGATATATTGTTCATGTGATATTGTTCCCGTTTCCCGTTACATGGTGCTACGCTATCAACAGAGCTCAGGTCCAGTTATCATGTTACCCGTATCATGTACAGTAGTTGTTCTTGTTACATTGTATACTTGACATATCACATATCAGATCATAAAGATAACTTGGGTATGGGGGAGACTTGACGGTTGACTAGATCTTGTCGGGTGGATGTCTGGATCCATTGTACGTCCCACTGCAGGGGACGGGGTAGTGCTGGCTACCATCTGTTACTCATGTTACATGTTACAGCTCTAGCGGGCTGGCCCTGGTCTCAGCAGCCAGGGATCTGTTTAAGGCCGTTGTCCCGGGTATGCACGGGATACACCCACCCGATAAGAACTCTTCGACCATAGGTTTCCAATTAACATAATAAAACAGTATACACAATAGTGGACGTCGGGAACACTTATTATTTGGTTACTCTCTCGTTTGGATAATGGTACCCGTAGGCCATGTCCGGATGGGTTCGACTGGAGTGCGGGCTCTAGTATGAATTGCCAGTGGTATGGGATACTGGAAGAGAGTAATTAAAATATCAGGTGGTACTGATTTCTACTATTGTATCAATCACATGACTTACCTGATACATGGTACTAGCTTGCTACTGTTCCTGTTATTTTGTCTGTTATCATGTTCACTGTGATCTTGCTTACTTGTTACGGTTCCTGTTCATGTTATTGTATCCACTATCATGTTACCTGTAGACTTTGCTACACTACCTGATACTTGTTACACTTCCTATGGTGGCATACTACTCATCACATATATTCTGTTTTGCATTGCCTATATGCTGCCTAGACACAACACAGTAGCATGTTCATATTGCATATGCCTACCTACATGTTCATTTACATCACTACCATGTTCACTACTATTATGTCACCGCTAGATAACATTATGTATTATATACACTAGATATGATTAGAGTCATGACCCGATGATTACCGGCTAGGTAGTGATGGTACCAAAAGATAACATGTTTACATGTTCCTATTGCTTATATGTTGATATATTCCTACTGTTTATTATATGGTATACCCCATCACGTATCTATAGTAGTATCATGTTTGTATTACTATGTATATATTACTGCCTCCTTCATTTTACCACTCACTAGGTCGCTTTCTGACGACCCTGGGTTTGCGTGCCCAGATTTGGAGATCCGCGTACCGTAGTATCCGAGAGAACCATGGAGTCATATCGGAGCTTCCTCATCGGGACTATTCCTAGGTATTTTAGTATTTTATTTCCGTTATCTTGTTTGTCTTCATCTTTCATATCTGTTATGATTATTGACCCTCTACTGCAGGTATTCTTGTACTTACATCATGCTGGACCCAGGTATTTATGGAGGTTATGTACTGTACTGAGGCTTAACGTACTCGTGAGCGTGTTTTCACCTTGCGTACGTACGTCGCCATAACGTCTCCGTACCTACGGGATCGGGGCGTTATAAGAAAAGACTGACTTACACCGGTGTCACCCTCAGTACAAGTTTCGCTCTCATTCCTCCATGAAACTCTCCTCTCCTCTCAGTTACATAAAGAAAATAAAAATTATATAAAAGAAAACTAAAAATCCCAAGTTACAGACTACAGAATAGCCTAACTTACACTCTCTGCTCAATCATTCTCTCTGGCCTCAGAATTTGAAGATATTTATAGCGAAACATAATTGGGGAGAGCGTCTGAAGATAGGGAGGCAAACGCTCCCCGTACTACTGAAGTGCGGCAGAAATGCGGCATTTATGGTGTTTTCGCTGCATTTTTGTGGCCATATGGCCAGATCCGGGGGTACAGGTCCCTGGTTTGATGTTACATCTGTTTATCCAATTGGTTTTGCGATTTGGTTTCTAGATTTGACGAAATATTCTTTGCTTTTCAGCTTTAACCAACTTGATTTGTAAAGATCTGATTTAACTAATTTTCAAATGGTTTTATCTTCTTTGATTTGCCTTGATTTGTCCTAATCCTTGATTTGAATTAATTCTAAATTAAATCAGAATTTAGATGGGCTTTGGACTTGTTATCTCTTCCTTCTCCCTTGGTAAAGCCTTGCAAATAATTAGACAAAAGATAATTAAATAGCATAGTTTATTAAATAATAAATATGGAAATGTGACGATTAATATGCAATATCAGTGACCGATCACACCTCACACCTATCTTTTGCTCGTCCTCGAGCAAAATAAATAAAAAGTAAAACAGAGCTAACCAGTCTAACTCACTTTCATTAGAATCACGGTTGCACTTAGCATGTACAACAAGCTGTTAAACCTCTAGGTTACCCCTAGTGGACGAGTTTTGTCTTGTGAGGGTTTTCAATGAATTACACCCACAAAATCCATAAAGAAATAGAAATAAAGTGTTAGTATTTTTGAAAAGTATTTTGAAAAGGAGAGAAAATATTTAATGTATTATTGTAAGAGTTCAAGTAATCTATAAGTTCTAGAAGAATCGAATTTTTTATTCTTAAACTTAGTCTCTATTCAAAAACTTGTTATCAATAAAGGTAAGGAGTCAAACTGTCTTAGTCTTTATTCAAAAATTTATTATCAATCAAAATAAGGAGTTAAACTATATTTCTCATCTAATCTATTACTTTATCCTAAGTCATATGCACCTTTGTGACCGTGAAATTTTGACTAAGGGTTCTTTAATTCTAACTTGTATGTCTTTTTTTTTTAATATTTTTGGTGGTATTATTACATAATATTATTTTGCTTTCTAATCTGCCCTGTAACGAGCCTTTAGTTAGTGACACTCAGATCGGACGTTCTTAGGGTAGCGGGTGAGAAAACACCCCAAGGACTTAAGGACGGGAGCAAACAAGACCACAAAACTAAGAATTTTATTTATTATATGGACCATTTTTAGGCGTGAATACTTATACTTTATGAGGCACAAATACCCAGCTTAATCAGAGAATTATATATATATATATATATATATATATATATATATATATATATATATATATTTCTTTTTCTCTTTTTTTTAATAAGGCATAAGAATCTTTGTTTTTGAACCCTAAGTATGTAAGTGTATAAAGTATGCATATTTCATCAAGGTAAAAATTAATACTAAATTTCTTTTTCAAATTTTCTTCCTAAACCTAGAAATCAAACAAATAATCTTATTTTGACCAAGTATAAGAAATCATAATTATGATTTTCTTATTCCTTAAAGTTAACTTAATTCTTACAAAAAATAGGTCAAAATATTATTTCTCTTTTCAAAAAGTTTTTAAAAGCAAAGAAAATATTATATATATATTTATAAAACTAAAAGAAAATCTATGTTGTGTTAGAACCCTCCTCCACACCTATCTCATGCATTGTCCTTAATTTATGAATGAATGCATAAATGCATGAAAAAGAAGAAAGGGAAGAAAAATGTTACTTCAAGGTGGTGGTTCCGGTAGTGGTCGGATTGGGCTAAGCGTTGCTACCCAATTAAGATAATGTGGTGGTTTACGGAATCTACTTTAATTGACCTCTTTTCTATTTACATATTTACAGTCCCCAATACGAATAGGATCATGCAAGATCCTATCATGAAAATGATTTCCTTTATATGACCAGTCTTGAAAAATCATCACGGAGTTATTATGGTTTATAACTATGTGTAATAGAGGAATGTGATATGATGAATTAGATGGCTCTGAATTGAAAGGAATAAGAACCCATACTCACTCATGGAATAAGATTCAAATCAAGTTTAGGTTCAAGAGTCGGTTTAGGTACAAGAATTGAGTCCAAATCAAAAAAATAAAATTCACATTCTTTTTCCATCAATAGAATGTGACTATCTAAAATTGGTAATTCAATTTTCAGATCTATGGGTATGAGAAGAAATGTTGGCTCAAGAAATTGGTCCAAATTGGGTAAGGATACCAGAGTCAATATAAAGTTGAAGATGAGAACTGAATCACAAGGTTGGGGATCGAGTTCACATTCACATTTAAGTTCAAGATCATTGAATGAAAAAGTCGATAAAGTTTTTCAAGGTTTGGAATTGATCAAGTTTAAGTATGTGCGATGAAATTGACTCTTTGTTAAATCTCCAAGACACCATGATTTTTGGTTTTATCAATATGGCTAGGGCATCTAGGAATGGTCGAACATGTGTTAGGTAGAGTTTCCTCATTCCTATCTTTCACAATGTTGATCAAATGACTCATTTGTGCTTCTAGCCTATTGATAGATTGAAAAAAATTATTTTCAGACTGAATCAGGTTTTTCATACTCTTATCCGAGTCCATAGGTTCTTCTTCTTGCTGTGGGACTTAGAAAATGGAGTAAGGATCTTGGATTTAAAAGTTTTGTGAGAATTGTGAGTCCATTATTTTTCATCTTTTATTCTTGAGACTCAATCATGACTTCTATGCTCTTAATCACCTCAGATTTTCCTTCTATGGGTTGATCATGACTAGGAAAATCAGAAGCTGAATGTTAGAATGGTGGTTGATAATATGACTCAGGGGAGTTGTATCCCTATTGACTCTGTGAAGAGTAGTGATGATTGCACCAGTCTTGTTCATAATATTGCGACTGGGGCATACATTGATTTGGATAAGACTAACCTGACATACTTGGTTGGTTAAAATTATGATATTCCGGGTTGGTAATATTCGAGTCAAAAGAGGTCGGGGTGAAGTATGAATCATTTTATGCATATGAATAATTGTGATTATAATCCATATCACCAAGATGTCAAAATAAAAACAAAAACAAAGAAAGAAAGAAAGAAATATCTAGCCTTAGTTAGGATAGACCATAGACCAAAATGACTCCTAACTGGTTAGACTGTCCACCGGGGGTATATTACAGAATCTAATCACAAGTTAATTGGCCAAGTAGGGGCAAGACCAGTGGGAGGTATCCGTGCCTAAGCGACGGGCCTAATTAAGCCAAACCACTAGCTTTCGAGATTTCGCCTCTCAATTCCCGACCATTGACACCGATTTGACAAGAGTCAAATTCTAATTAGCTTCTCCCTTAGGTCAGTCTCCTATTGAGTCTAAGATGTTCCTAGGACCAACATCTACTCAGTTTTAAGTTAGGCTTGGGTTAGTGAGTAAGGAGATTATTTGTGAGTTAAGAGAGAGTAATGACTTTCCTACCTTATCTTGTTTATAAGACAATCACTTAAATCAATTTAGTGCAACATGTACATGCATATAAAAAGTAATAGTTAAGCAAAGTAAACAATTCAAAAGTGTTTTTATACTACATGCTATGCACACGTACCTTTGCTCTAGCATTCTTCAATAATAATGTAAAATGTAAATAAAATTAGACAAATGCCTAAATACAAAGTCCAAACTGTTTTTAGAATTTAACAAACATCAAGTTACTATTGACTTAATTCAGTGTGCAGAGTAAGTTAAGTAGAAAAATTAAATACTGCAGAACACTAAAATTTTCAACACAAGCAACCTGCAATCAAACTGAGTGAGTAGTTCATTTGGCTGTGTTTTCGCGGCAATGCAGAGAGTAACTGCGCTCTCCTTTCTAGAGCAGAGGCACAGTGCCACTATTTATGTCCTGCAATTGTTAAAATCCAGGATTTAGTACCTGCACACCAAAACAAAGAAGAAAGTTAACCAAAAATGAAAATTAAAAAGAGAGTTACTTTCCATCCCTCTCCGACAACGACGCCAAAATTTTATTGAGGTAAACCTGCACAGAAAAATACAGAATTTCAGAACTTAAGAATAGATAGTGCAAGGTACTCAATTCTATCGCGATAGCAAGTGGTTATGCGGGTCGTGATCCACAAGGAGGGACTAGTGACCGCTAGAAAGCATGTATAAGAATAAGTAAAAGAGTGATGGTCGATGTTACCACTTTAGCGATTCTACCGTAATAACGAAGTGGTTATACGGGTCATATCCACAAGGAGGGAGAGCGATGAAAGCTTGAATGCGGCTTTTTTGTTCATGATAATGATGTTCCTTATCTCAAATAAAGAATTGAAAAGAAAACAAGTATTACTTTAAAAAAAATTTAGATTGTTTTGATGGTTGTAAAAGTGATTTTTGTTTTCTTAAATGTAAAAATTCATGGCTAACTTTCTACTAAGTGCTCCCACTAATCTCTAATTTCTTTAAGATACAGCCTCATGATGGATCATAGGCAAGTTAAACCTTGTGCATAAGAACTGTTCATGTTAGAAATCAAATAAAAGTTCTTCCCCTCACTTAGCTTTACACGGTAAAACTTGAACATACCCCTATCAAGATCCAATTGACGGCGAAAATAGGAGAAGAAACAAGTGCACTATTGGTATCGGTATAGATGAATAGGGATTTCTCTAACTTACAAGAACAAGCAACGCTACACAAACTATAAGTCATCAAAAATGATTAATAGTGAAATATGAGAGTGATAATACTTGTGAGTAAGTTAGAGTTAGAACGCTCGTCTTAAGATGTCATAACTCTTATTTGCACAAGGCTTGTTTGACACTATTGACTCATTTGGATAATCAAGCAAGTTACTAGAGATTAGTGAGTTAGTAGTTAGTTAGCCATGCAATGAAAGAGTCAGTTAGACATGAGAATTAAAAATAAGAAAGAAGTGAATGAGCAAATTTCTACACTAGTGCAAGAAAATAAAAGCAAGTAAAACACTACGGAATGAAAAGAAGAAGGAGAAATATTACTTGTATAAGATTGTCACTTTCAAATACAACTTACACACACACACACACACACACACACACACACTCTTTTTTCACTCTAATGGCTAAACTAAGATAGAAGAAGAAAAAATACAAGTAACTAAAGAACTCCTAAAAACAAACTATCATCAACACTTTAATTCTGCATATCCCTTCTCTGAAAAACCAAGAGGGTTTTTATAGGCACAAGAGGAAAGGGGTCAAGGGAGACAATCCTGGCCCGAAGTACTGGCTCAGCTGCGCCAGTACTTCTGCAAAAACGCGGCATTTGCTGCATTTCAGCGGCACTTTTGGCGCCGCGTGCGCGACACCGCTGGCACAGTCCTTTGGTGTGTCCCTCTGCTGGTCCCCCTTGTTGCTTTCTGGATATCTGCACTGTACTGTGCATGATCATGCTTTCAAAGTCAATGATTATATTTGGCTCTAAAAATCACTAAATAAATGAGATTTTTGAGCTTATTCTTCATTTCATACCATGGACCTAGGACATACAAGAAAATCATATTAGAATACTTTCATATAAAATAAATGTGACGGTGTGGTATGAAATGTGCATGTTTAGAGACTAATCACACCCCTACACTTATCTTTTGCTCGTCCCGAGCACAACAAAAAATCAAGAGAATTATTACACCACTTTCGCAGGTGACATGAATGCACTGAGCGTGTGCAGCAAGCCGTTAAACCTTTAGGTTTTTTCTAGAGGAGGAGTTTTGTCTCCTGAGAATTTTCAGCGGATTACACCCACAAAATTCAAGAAAAGAATGAAAATGTTAGTTATTTTTGAAAAATCTTTTTAAAGTAGAAAAAGGCTTTTTAATCTCTTTAGTAAAAATAGCTAAATAATTATAAGTATTTGGTCTAACCTTTATTAGTCCTTCCTATACTTTGGTCTTGATGCAAGAATATGATCTTTATTTAAGTTTAAGAGGAATTATGTACTTCAAACTCATTCTTTTATTTTGCCTTAAATAATATGCATTGTGTGAAGTGATGATTTACTTGAAAATTTTCGACTCAAACTCTAATACCACAAAATTTATGAGTGTTTATTTATGTACCATTTTTGCTTTTAATTTTCTTAGGCTTCTAATTTACTTGTGTAATGAGTTTTTAACCGATGACTCTCAAACCAAGCAGTCTTAGGGCACCAGATGAGAAAACACCCTTAGGTTAAATACTCAAGTAAACTAGGCCACAAAATTAAGGTTTATTTCTTTTAGGCATGAATAATCATGCTTCTTGAGGCACAATTATCCAGCTTAATAGGGTTTATAACTATATATATACATTTTTTTGGTGTGACACTTAGAGTCTTTGTCTATAAATTCCAAAAGTTTGAGCGTAGCCAATGAATATTTACTAAGGTAAAAAGTAAAGAGATGAGTTATTTTTTTAATTGCTTCTAAACTATCAATCTAACTAATATTCTTTTATTTAAACTAAAGTAAAGAATTTCTAACTTGGGTTTCCTTAACTATTTTGTATTTTAACAAAAGACTATCAAAAATTTTCTACTACTTAAGATTCTTTTTTGGGTAAAAAGGAAGAAAAAGAAATACTAAAAATGAAAAAGAACAAAGAAATCCTATGTTATACCCGTCCTTCACACTTATCTAATACATTATCCTCAATGAATGATATGTGAATATAAAAGCAATAAACAGGTGTAAGAGAAGATATACAAAGAATTATGATAATTTACAAAGAACTCTTAATGTTAATTTAATTACAAATTTTTTGGTTTTTTTTTTTTTTTGATTTATGGTGGGGTGGGGTCACATGCAAGATGGGTTGACAAGACCTAGGACATTTTCATCTTGTGACTCAGGCTCAGTGGTTAGAAAAAAGTTTTAATCTTTGTCCGTTGACTTTCATCTCCTCACCACTCTTTGGATCAATAATTACTACTGCACCGTGTGGAAAAATTTTCGTACAGTGAACGGTCCTGACCAAAGAGATTTGAGCTTACCTGCGAAGATATGAAGCCTCGAATTGTAGAGCAGAACCTTTTGCCCAAGGACAAAATTTTTTCGGTTGATGATTTGGTCGTGAAAAATTTTTGTTCTGCTCTTTGTGATTCGTGCATTATTATAAGCTTCATTCCGTATTTCCTCCAATTCCATGATCTGTAGTTTCTTTAGTTTACCGGCTCTAGTCAGATCAAAGTTTAATTGCTTTATGGCCTATAAGGCTAGGTGTTCTAATTTGGCAGGCAAATGACAGGCTTTTTTTTGAATACAATTCTTTATGGATACATTTCTAGAATGGTCTTAAAAGCAGTCTGATAAGCCCACAAAGCATCTATCAGTTTGACCTACTGTTCTTTTTGGGTTTGACCTACCATTTTTTTCAAAATGAGCTTGATTTGCCAATTTGTTACTTTAACTTGCCCATTTGTTTGGGGATGATACATGGTGAATAATTTGTGAGTGATAGAATATTTCCGTATTAGGACTTCAAAAGCCCTATTGTAAAAATGTGACCCATTATCACTAATTATTGCTCGCGGGGTACCAAAACGGGGAAGATGTTTTTCTTGAGAAATTTGACAACTTTGTTGTCGTTGGTCTTGATAGGGACGGCTTCTACCCATTTGGAGACGTAATCTACTGCAACTAAGATGAACCGGTTGCCAAATTGATTTGCGAATGGTTCCATGAAGTCGATGCCCCAAACATCAAAAATTTTGACTTCAAGAATCGGGTTTAAGGGCATCATGTCTCGCCTTGAAATCTTCCCAGTTTTTTTGGTAGTTTGCACATGACTTGCAAAAATGAAATGAGTCTTTGAACAAAGTGGGCTAGTAAAACTCACTTTGTAAGACTTTCTCTGCGCGGGGACCGAAATGTCCTCCGCATGCAAGCTCATGGTAGAAATTGAGCACACTCCTTTGTTCCTCCTCTAGTATACACCGCCGAATAATCTGATCAGAACAGTACTTGAAGAGATATAGTTCTTCTCAGAAGAAGTACTGAACCTGGGCAAAGAAGCGATACTTGTCCCGCTTTGTCCATTCAGCGGGTAATTATTCAATGACCAGATAATTAACAATATCCTCATACTAGGTTCTTTCAAAATGGCAAGGATGTGCTCATCTGGGGAACCCTCATTGATCGGGGTTTGTTCTACAGGTGCGTTAGGAATTCTTGACAAGTGGCTGGCTATCATATTTTTCACACCTTTCTTGTCACGAATTTCTAGGTCGAATTCTTGAAGCAGAAGGATCCACCAAGTAAGTCAGGCTTTAGCTTCCTTCTTAGTCATGAGGTGCTTTAACGCGGAGTGTTCCGTGAAAATCACAGTATTAGATCCCAGTAAGTAGGGATAAAACTTCTTTAATGCGAAGACAAGACCAAGAATTCCTTCTCGGTCGTTGGGCCTGTTTGTTTCGCCGCAAAACGTCGCAAGTCGTAAGTCGAAAAATGAGAATGGAAAAAGTGAACTGTAGCAGAGTAAATATATTGTGTTTTACAGTGTTTGGTTGGTAAAGTGAAATTGTAAATGAAAAAGTATATTGTGTTTTACGGTGTTTGGTTGGTAAAGGGGGTGTTTGGATGCAAGGAAGTGGGCAGAAGTAAGGAAATGAGGAAGTATAATTGCTTACTTCCCTATCTATCCAAACATCGGAGAAGGAAAATAAGAAAACTCCTTTTCCTTCTCTCTTTTCTCTTTTACACAACCATTTCCTCGCTTCCAAAGTGGTACAATTAATTTTGTGGTCATGTAAATCTCATTTATAATAAGTTGTAGCACAAAACAGTTAATTTTTTGATCATGTAAATCTCACTTGCATTCTAATTACAGTCTATTTTTTATTTTTCTTAATTAATTTTTATTTTAATATTATTTTGCGGTCAACTTTGTGCTCAACTTTTCCACTTTCACTTTCACATTACCATCCAAACACCGGAAAAGACATAACATTTTTCAAATCACACTTCCTAACAACATCCAAGCACCGGAAAACTTACTAACCAATTCCCAAGTTCCAACGGGAATTATTACCAATTCCTCATTTCCTTACTTCCTCACTTCCACCGTCAACCAAACAGGCCCAAAGTGAAAGTGTGAATGAGAAAGTATATGTGTTTTACGGTGTTTGGTTGGTAACTTAAAAGTGTAAGTGGAAAAGTTGGCCACAAAATTAACTGTAGTAGTGATTTAAATATTATAAATACTATTAAATTAAATATACTATTGAAAATTAAATTGTACTAATAAATTTGAGATAAAATATTAATAATTTTAATATTTTAATTATAACAATAATATTAATAATATTAGTAAAATTAGTAAAATATTACTAAAATATTAACTAAATAAATAATTATAAAATTTTAAGAAAATATAAAGAACATTAATAAAATTTTAAGGATATTAATAAAATATAAATATTAAAAAATCTTAAGAAAAATAATAAAATATAGTTATAATATTATAATATTATAAAATACTTAAGATTATTATAATATTAAATTTTATTATAATAATATTGTAATATTATAAAATATGAAATAAACAAAGTAAAATATAATTATAAATTTAATAATAAAATATTATTATGATATTATTATAATAAATTATTACAATATTAACATAATAAAATATTAATATAATTTTAAAGTATATTATAATATTAATAAATTAATTATTTATATTAAGAAATAAATAAATTAAATATATACTAATTTTATATTAAAGCATATTATTGTTATATTAATAAAATATTAAATCTAAATAAAATATTAAGAAAATTGGTGTAAATATTAATAAAATAATAAAGTATTAAATAACAATATTAAATAAAAAATATTAAATTAAAATAATTAAATATTAAATATTAAAACAATATTAAAAATAATAAAAACTAAAAAATGCAAATATAAAATAATTAGATAAGAATTAAACACTATTAAAAATATTAAAAATATTAAATATTTAATAATATTAAATTATATATTGATTGTCAAGTAACTGCTTTGGGACTGCAAGTGTACTACAAGTGAAATTTATATGAGACAAAATTAACTGTAACAATTGCAAGTGAGAAAATGTGAGTGTAAAAGTGAGATTTACATGACCACAAATTTAACTGTAGCAACTGCAGGTGAGAAATGAGAGTTGTATTTTGCAAGTTGTTTTGCAGCGAAATAAACAACGAAAAATGGAAAAGAGGTTTTACGACTTACGATTTTGCGGCCTTTTGCGAGGAAACAAACAACCCCGTTGTGTAGTTCTGTTGGGCGTTATTCAGGGTCCTACTCGAGTAATAAATCACGTGCTGCCTATTGTCGATGCGTTGTCCTAGGGCAACGCCGATAGAAAAATCAGAGGTATCGCACATGATTTCAAATAGTTGCATCCAATCTGGAGCTGAAATGATGGGCGCAGAGATGAGGTCTTTCTTCAGTCTTTCCCATGAGTAGAAACACTCATCGTTGAAGTTAAAGGGCACTTCTTTACTAAGCAAGTTGGTCAAGGGTCTAGTAATCTTGCTAAAATCCTTGATGAACTGTCGATAAAATCCTGCGTGTCCTAAGAATGAATGTATGTCTCTTACGCACTTGGGGACAGAAAGTTTAGCCATGACTTCGGTCTTTGCCTTGTCAACTTCAATTCCCCTTCTTGAAATTTCATGACCCAAAACAATCCCTTCTCACCATGAAATGGCACTTCTCTCAGTTTAGAGTTAGATTCTTCTCCTTACATCTCTGAAGAACCAACTCTAGGTGATGAAGACACTGATCAAACGAATCTCCATAAATGGAGAAATCATCCATGAAGTCCTCTAAAAATCATTCTACTATATCAGAAAATAGACTTAGCATGCACCATTAGAATGTAGCTGAAGCATTGCACAATTCAAAGGGCATACTTCTGTAGGCGAAAGTTCCTAACGCGCACGTAAATGTCGTCTTCTCTTAATCCTCTAAAGTGATAGGGATCTGATTATATCCTGAGTACCCATCCAAGAAGCAGTAGTACTCATGACCAGCCAAACTTTCCAACATTTGATCAATGAATGGCAAGAGCAAGTGATTTTTACGAGTGACAGCGTCCAATTTCTGATAATCGATGCAAACACGAATTTTTATTGGTAATCGTGTTTGCACTAATTCCTTATTTTCGTTCTCTACCACTGTAAAGCCAGCTTTTATAGGGACATCGTGGGCATGGCTTACCCATTGGCTATTAGAGATGAGATAAATGATCCCATTGTCCAAAAGTTTAAGAATTTTTGTTGTCACGACATCCTACATAATGGGGTTAAGCCTACACTGTGGGTCCCTTTTGGGAGTCACGTCATCATTCAAATGTATATGATGTTGTATAATTGCTGGACTTATCTTCTTGATATCACTCATGGTCCATTCAATTGCTTCCTTTTCTTTCCTTAAAACGGACATCAAGCTTTCTTCCTGTTCCCCAGTCAAATGGGATGCAATTATGACTGGAAGAATATTGTTTTCACCTAAGTATGCATACTTAAGATGTTCCTGTAAAGCTTTCAATTCTAAGGAAAGGAAGAACTCACTGGACTGGACTCGATCTTGTAATTGTCCCAGTTATGACTGGTGACTCTTTATCTTCAGTCTTCTCTATCTGTTGTCAGTGAATAGCTATTCAGTTATCAGGTAGTAGTTCTGAGTTATTAATTATTCAGTTATCAGCTATTATTCATATCGTCATTTGTTGGAGATATCCGGTTACTAAATCATCTTTAAAAACTCATATTATTGCCTGTTAATAAAAGACACCATAACCAGTGAACATGGGTAATTGCCTGATGATGCATGTCTTGTATTTTATGAGGACTAGGTATGGTATATCAAGTTTAGGTTCCAACTATGGGGAACCAAGGTAGTACTGGCTACCTAATTATTCAGTTATTCAGTTCTTAGTTATTAGGTTTATGCCCGGACTATGACGTCACACCAATTAATTTTTTGTATGGGGCTATGGTCTTCAGTTATTAGGGCCTTGCGGTTCGTCCTGCTTCAGTGTCAGAAATGTTAGACCGTGGTACTGGGTATGCACGATACCCTTTCAAAACACATGCACTACATTGGCAGGCAGTTATAATAACGAAAACTTTATTTAATATGTGAGAAAATAGTTGTGGTATGGGAAACAGCTAAGTACTACATTGTTAGGTTAATAATAACTAAGTAGACTAGTGACATATGCTAGGTTACACATCTTGTTATTAGTTGTTTGTTTTATAGCTGTATAAGTCATCTTTTATTTGTAGCTTTATTCATGTATTCTGATATCTTTTATTTACAGTTTATCATGTTATTTATTTATCTTCTGTTTACAGTTTATTGATATATGTACACACTGTTTATATGCACGAGCACCTTTCCTTTTTCTTATACATCACTGGGTCGCTTTCTGACGACCCTGAATTTGCACGTCCAGATTCGATATACTTTATTTTATTGATCAGGTGTTCGATGGTCCCGTGCATGTTGTGAGGAGTATGGAGTTTCTCTCCCTGATTTCGGTATTCTTATCTCTCTTGCCTTCCTTTATTCCTGTGATTATTTTTTGATTCTTGTATATCCGTCTTAGTTTCTATTCCATTCCTTATTTATATAATATCATGTGTGGATGGTTATATGTGATATTGCAGTGATCTTGATTTATTATAGTTTATATTTATATCTTGTTTTGGGTTATTTAAGCCTTAGTGTGTATACGTGAGATATTTTTCTTGCGTATATGCGTCGCCAACTCGTGTCGCGTTTCCGCTTCAACATATTTTGGGGAGCGGGCAATGACAGGGTTTTCTTGATATCAAGCCTAGGTTTTCGACTTGTGATGTTGACTTTTAACTTTCTCTTTCACAAGAAGACCTAGATCATACGAAACTTGAAACGAGCTATAGTTACACTGCAATATACATATATTATCCATACAATGATATTAGCTCCATTTGAAATTGACCATCCTCCATTTTAAAATTTATCTCTTGATTTTTCTATATCCCTGATTAAATCTCTTCTTTTAGAGTGATCTGAATTTCCATATTGATTCCTATTCTTCTTCTTGATTTTATTTTTCTGATTCTATCTCTTAGAACTGGTCGCTCCATACTGAAGCCCAGTAGCAGAAATTAGAGTAGTGTAGCGGAAGCGTGGTGGATTTATGATGCGCAGAGAAGCGACATAAAAGTTTGTTTGTGTTCTCCTTTGATTTTGATTCTTTTTATTATTTTTTGCCTTATTAAAATTTCAGGGACAAAATTTTTAAAAGGTGGGTAAAATGTAATATCCCTACTTAGTAATACTGTATTTTTTTCTCTAAGTTTTTATTTTGTTTTGTTGGTTTTTTTATTATTTGTTAACTTGATTTATAGTTATTATTATTAAATATACAAATTATTTTTAAGATGGTAAATGGTATTTTGGCTCTATATATTATTACCATTACTTCTTATCAATCTTTTTAATTACTTATTACTATTAGTGTTATTATTATTAATATTTTTAGTGTTTATTAATTATTAATAGTGTTACTATTATTTTATTTATTTATTTTAATAGTAATATTAATATTAGTGGTAGTGGTAGTTATTAATTCTCATTAATATTGTTATTATTACTATTCTTATTATTTATTACTATTATTATGGGGTTAATTATTATGATTATTATCATTTTTATTATTAGTGTTACTAATTACTATTAATATTACTAATTATGATTCTTATTTTTTAGTTAGTTACTATTATTATGATTGATATTGTTGTTAGTATTAATAGTATTATTACTTGTTGTTATTAGAGTTTATTATTATTTATTATTATGATTATGTAATATTATAGGTATTATTATTAATATTATGGTTAATTATTGTTGCTAATATTAGTACTATTATTATTTATGTGTAGTATTTTTCTATTTCTATGTTTCTTATCCCATTACCCATTATCACAATCCTATAACCCTTAACCCTTTACCCATATATCTATACCCAAACCCGAAACCCATTAGCCCAATATCTCTCCTATATAAATCATCATATTCATTATATCTTAACACTAATACTAACCCTAATCCCTAATTCTCTCCTTCCCCATCACCCTTCCTTGATGGCTGTCGTACACTTCCCCAACATCCAGTCCAGCGCAAGCCACAACATAACAACTCCCCCTAGGCCTCCTCCTTCATGGCGCACGGCCTTATCCGCAGAAGGCCCCTTGGATGGTTGTATCACTCTCCAACCAAGCCCGAGTGTAGCCACGCCCCATGGCGCATAACCCACGACAACCATCTCCCTTTTGCCTGCAGATCTCCATCAAGCTTTTGACCAGCGCACTACCATGGCAGCGCACCTCCTCCCTCCGCCGGCTCTGCCGGGATCCCATCCAGCAGCCCCTCCTCCTGGCGCGCATCCTTGGCTTGCAACCCACATTCGAGCGCCATCCTTTGCAGCCGTGGGCACCACAGGCCACGCCCCCTCTTCAGTGAGTCGCACACATTACCGCGACCTCTCCTTCTCCTCCCTTGCTGTCACACTCTTCAGATCTTCAGCAGCCCCGATCCCCTGCCCTCCTCCTTGCTGCGACAACACCGCCCCATGACCTCCCTCTTCGGTAGCCCAGGCCACTTCCCACATATGCTACCACAACCGCACTTCCCCTCCATGTTGTCGTGCTTCTCTACATCACACTTGGCCGAGCTTAGCAGCCCCAACCCCCCTCCGGTGAACTCCTCGACACTCCGTGACTTCCCAATCTCCTCTGCGAGCACCCCGGCGATCCACCGTCCTCCTCCGCGTCCTCCATCTCTGCCCCGCAGCCTCCGTGGCATGTCCCCTCGCCGAGCTCCTCCTATGGCCGTGAGTCCCTTCTCCCTCTTTTCTCTCTCTGTTAATATTCATATATGCATGAGAATTTATTTGGTGTGTGTAATGTGTATGAATTAAATTAGGTGTGGGTGTTTGTATGGATGTGTGTGCGTGAGTTAGGTTATATGCACGAGGATGTGTATGTATGTGTGAATGGGTTAATTAATATGTATGCAGGTTTGTGTTGTTATTATTATGCATGATATAATGTGTATAGTTAAATGTAGGTATTTATTAATTTACATGCATGGGTTTAGCGTGTATATATGTGTGTTGGTATTTAGTTATGTGCATGTGTGGTGCTCGTGTGGATGTATGTGTGAGTATGTGTAATTATGTACATAATTGTATGTATAGGTATATATTTTAGTGTATGTGTCTGTATTTATACTTGTAGGTGTGTGTTTTTGTAAGTGTACGTATGTATAATGTATATGTATACCTGTATGAGGGTGTGCATATGTGCATTTATGTGTACGTGTGTCCGTGTGTGTTCAGTTGCATGTTACAGTGTTTCGACTCGTTCGTGCGATTCGAACTTGGAAGCAGGAGACTCAGATTTGCGTTCACTATGGACCCGATACACTGGCGATTCAAAGACCGGCCCATAGGATGATTCAGAGATCCGTCCTGGTTCGCTATGAAGACCAGATGGCGATTCGGTTCCAAAATCGCGTCATTCCATGTGAGTGTTTGTTTTTATCTTATTTCCTCATTTACCGTTGTCGATAGGTATTTGTGATTTATTTTTATCATTTCATGTGACTATTTGATGTATTTTGATTACTTGTATCACTTCATGAGACATCAATGGGCTTTCACCTTAAATTTATAGTTGTTATGAGTATTTTTCTGTGTCATTTCATGTGTTACTATTTGCCACTTTTGACTTTGGATTAGTTGTAGTATATCTGAGACTGGACTCGATCTTGTAATTATCCCAGTTATGATTAGTGAATCTATATCTCCAGTCTTCTCCATCTGATATAAGTGAATAGCTATTCAGTTGTCAGATAGTAATTCTCAATTTTTAATTATTCAGTTATCAGATATTATGGACATCGTCATTTATTGGAGATATCTGGTTACTAAATCACCTTTAATAATAACTCATATAATTGCCTGTTAATAAAAGACACCATAACTCGTGAATAGGGGTAATTTCCTGATGATGCATGTCTTGTATTTGGAAGGATTAGGTATGGTATACCAAGTTTAAGTTCCAACCATGGGGAACCAAGGTAGTACTGACTACCTAGTTATTCAGTTATTCAATTCTTAGTTATCAGGGTTATGCCCGGACTACGACGCCACACTAGTTACTCTTTTGTGTGAGGTTGTGGTCTTTACTTATTAGGGCCTTGCGGTCCGTCCTGGTTAAGTGCCAGGAATGTTAGACCGTGGTACCGGGCATGCACGGTACCCTCTCAAAACACATGCACTACATCGCAGGCAGTTACAACAACATTAACTTTTTTTGATATGTGAGAAAATAGCTGTAGTATGGGATACAACTATGTAATGTATTAGTTAGGTTAATAATAACCAACTAGACTAATGACATATACTAGGTTACACACCTTGTTGTTAGTTGTTTGTTTTACAATTGTATAAGTCACCTTTTATCTATAGCTTTATTCATGATATTAATTATTCTGATATCTTTTATTTACAGTTTATCATGTTATTTATTTATGTTCTGTTTACAGTTTATCATATTGTGATATATATACACACTGTTTATATGCAAAGGCACCTTCTCTTTTTCTTATACACTCACTAGGTCGCTTTCTGATGACCTTAGATTTGCACGTCCAGATTGGATATGCTTTATTTCATTGGTCAGGTGTTCAATGAGCCCGTGCATGTTGCGAGGAGTATGAAGTTTCTCTCTACTTGATTCTGATATTCTTATCTCTCTTGCCTTTCTTTATTCATGCGATTATTCCTTGATCATGTATATCAGTCTTAGCTTCTATTCTATTCCTTATTTATATGATATCATGCGTGGATGCTTATATGTAATATTGCAGTGATCTTGATTTATTATAGTTAAGATTTATATCTTGTTTTGAGTTACTTAAGGCTTAGCACGTATACGTGAGATATTTTTCTTATTGATATGCGCCGTCGACTCGTGTCGTGTCTCCACTTCTATGTATTTTGGGAAGCATGGTGTGTCAACTTACTAGATTCTTCGGTCGACTGACCGGTCGACCGTTGGAGTCTATCAGGACTTACTGTTTTTGTCAGTAGACCGCCCAGTCGACCAACTTTGGATGAGTTTTCTTGTCAATGCTCTCGGGTTTTGTCGGTATATCGTCCGGTCGATCGCAATACACTGCAGAACTAGCATTATACTGGGATTGGTCGACTGCCCAGTCGACCAATAGTCGATTTTGATGTTTTAAATGCAGTTTTCAACCCTAGCTCCTCATTTCTTTTTTTCCTTTCCTTTCTCTCCTGACATCCTCTTGAAGCCATCTTCTCAAATCCTCAACTTGAATTGTTACTTCTCAAAATTTCTTCGAGATCTTTTCCATTGGACTTGAGATCTTCATTTGGAACTATTTTGTGGGAGCTATTTCATCCAGATTTGGGTAAAACTTCTCAATCTTTTCTTATTTCATTTTCATCTAGATCTTTCTCAATTTTATAAATTTCTCTATTTCACTCTTGTCAATATTTTCTTTCACCATGTTTACAAAACATTCTAGACATGAGGAACCCGATAAATCCAAGAAGCCTGAATCATATTCTAGACCTAAATCTTCCTTTATGTTTATATCTGAAAATGCTAAGTACAAACATTCGATTATTTGTAAAAAGCAAATAATTTTTGGTCTTTCTGTTGTGTTGGCTGATTTTGAGCATCTCAACTTGGCACAGATTCTTAGAGCCAACTCCCTAGAGTTCTTTGTTTCCATCAAAGAACATATCTATTCTGAGATTGTTCATGTATTTTATGCCAATCTTTCTTCTAGAGAGAATATCATTCACTCCAGGGTTAAGAGCACCAATATTGACATTTTCCTAGACACTTGTTAGGGTTTTGCATTTATCCTGTTAGGGAGTAGATATCTTCAAGATGGACTTTGAAAATTTTGAATTCCCTGACAATAAGATTGCTCTCATCGTCTCTCTCTTATTTCATAGCGACGATAACCCTGGTTTGGTTAAGAACAAAGAGGTGAAATATTACACACTCACTGCCCAAGTTCTTACCAAAATTGTTCTTTTTGATCTCCTTCCTAAGTCGGGCGAGTACAACCATGCTTGGGAAAGTTCTCCATTGTTTATCTACTACCTTCTGAAAGGCATTAGAGTGTACATCCCCAAGCTTCTCATTGATTTTATGTTGTTTGATCACTTGATGATACCAAGTAGGAATCTCCTTTATGAGATGATTATTACTCATCTTCTAAAACACTTTAAAATTAATCTTTTTGGCGATACTGCCTATCCTTCCTCTGTTGATATCGATCGCACTCTTTTAAAGAGGATGCAATCGGGCGCTCGCGCTCATGCTCAACCCCCTCCTGTTCAGATTCCTCCACAGTTTGCCTTTGATTCTTTCTCATCGTCTGCAGATCCCTATGCTGTCTAGTTGAACCAAATGATCGCTATGTCCCAGAAACAAGCAGAGGACACGACAAAAATTTTGGCGAACCAGGAAGAGATTAAGAATACTCTTGCTCATGTTTGTTCTGTACAACGATATTATCAAGCTTGTGAGGACTCTTCTTTTGCTTGACATGAATGGCCTCAATTCATGCCTTCTGGATTCAATCATCCTCTCCCAGCCAAGGATCCTCCCTTCAAGCCCTGGGTTGTTCTTTTTGAGCCTATTGGCATGTACTGTCTGGTTGTTGATGAACTCGACGCTCCTTTTTACATAGCCGACAAGGATTTCATTCCGGATGAGGAAGATGTTTGAGTTCCCACCCTTTTTAATGTTGACAAAAAGGGGGAGAAGAAGAAGGAGGCCAAAAATCTATGGGTTATGTTATTTTAGCGAGTTATTTTAGCACTTTGGTTTGTTTTTATACTTTAAACACTTTAAAAACTTTGTATTGTGGCTTTGTAATATTTGATACTTTGTGTTTAGAAAACATTGTGATCGTTTGGTTTAAAACTGTGATCTGTGACCTTTTGGATATATGATGGTCTGTTATGCACTATTTTGAGTATTATGGCATTTTTTTTGATATATGTCTATGTGATGTGGTTTATATGGTGTATAATATGGTTTCTTATGCACTTAATCTCCATCCATCTCTTTTGTGATATCTTTCGCTTGTGATGGTATAGTATAGCTTTGTCTAGCCTTTGGTTTTTGTGTAGATCCATCACCATTATTTGGAGGTTGGTGGTATGGATGGTTAGAGGAATCCGTTTGTGCATATCAAATATATTTTCATATCCAGTATGTATGAATGATTGCCTAGAGCTCACTTGATAAAAATCCTATACGCATGCTTTACTTATTGCGTTGAGCTTAATGAAATTGATATATTTCATATATGCACATGTTTAGGAGGAGCTTCACTATAAGTCTCTTTCGGGTTTATGTAAAATAACTCCATGAGTTTTATCATCATTAAAAGAGAGAGATTGTTAGCCCAAAGAACCTTCACCTTAGTTTTGATGACGATCTCATGAAGTTATTTGTACTATTGAATTTTTATTAAATAAATTACAGGTTTGAAAGCATATCAAAGGAATGATCACGGTTGGCCAACTAAGACTCACAGAATTCTCTGTTGGAATCGGTCGATCGCCCGGTCGATCATGATCCCCAATGGTCAAAAATTTAACCATTGGCGATCGACTGGTCGGTCGACTTACCGGCTTTTAATTGTTTAATTAAGCTCAAAGTTTGGAAGGTAACATCAAAGTGATCCAAAGAGTTTAAGCATCAAGAGCACACATAGCACTCAAGATTGGAGTCTAGCTCGGAGATCAAGAAAGGATAAAGAAAAAATAAATGAAGAAAATTATTTTTGTTTTTTATCCATATAAGATTTAGATTTTTTAAAACCATTTAGAGATTTAGAAGCTCAAGAGACTTTCACACACACAAAAATTTTTTTATTGTGCTTTTGTTTTTTAAATTCTTGAAAAAGATTTCAACGAGTTTGGATCGTTTTTCAAGATCGTTTTGGAAAACATATTTATCAAAAAGAATTTCTTTCATTACAAAAAAAAGTTCTATTTTTTACCTTTTATGTTGATCTAGGATTACACATATTTGAGCTTCAAAATATATCCATGAACTTTATTTTGTAAAGAGATATCAAAAATACTTTGATGAACAATCAAGTGTATTTCAAAACATTTCGTTTACTTCAACTTTGGCCTTTGGCCGGTCGACCGTCCTGCAAAGCTATTTGCTCTGTCGGTTGACCGGTTGACCGATTTTTCACGACATGTACAAATAAAGACTTGTGCACGTCGGTCAACCGAGCGGTCGACCGCGTGCTAGGGTTTGTTCTGCTTGTCATCATCGACCGACCGAGCGGTCGACCGACTGAGACTCATAGAATTCTCTGTTAGATTCGGTCGACTGCCTGATCGTAGTGTTCTAAATATCCCCGATATTGCACCGATATTGCGTTTACGGCACCTAACTGTTGGCCCAAGAGGTTACACTCTCCATTTGTTTTTGGTTTTGATGATGACAAACCAAATATGAGCTATTTGGTACTAATAAGTTTGTTAAGATGAGTTTCATGTTTGTACCAATTTTGGAGGCCATTGCTTGCTATTGCAACAACTTCTAGGTTCATAAAGCTATGAAGGCATATTACACATCAAGGAAGGATCATAGAAGAAGAAGGCTCTAGTAAGGATAGCATGGCTCAAAGATTGTGAAGATTGCTATGCATACTTTATTTTTAGTTTTATAGTTTAGAAGTTTGTTAAAGAATAGTGGATAGGTTTGAAGCTCTATCACAATCGCTTTTGCGCACATGCCCATTCCAAAATAATTTCTTATAAATTATACAAAAATATTTTGCCTACAAATTTTTGCCTACAGATACATCTTTATATTTTATACTATTCTCTGTTCAAAAGTATTTTTGATAAAATCAAAATCCTCTTTGTTTTCTTTTCTAAAATTGATTTTTGACCTGATCCGGTCGACCGGGGCAGTCGACCGAGTCTGTGTCAGTCTGGTCCGGTCGACCGGACCAGTCGACCGAGGTTCTGGCAGATGCACGTATCCGTGTGCATGTCTGTCGGTCGACCGACACGGTCGACCGGACTATAGTTTTTGCTCTCTGGTTTTTCCGGTCGACTGAGTCGGTCGACCGAATGCCTGTAACGGTCAAAATTTTTGAACTAGCGGTCGACCGCACCGGTCGACCGAGCTAGCCGTTGAACAGTAACGGGCAGTTTTTAAAGAGCTGTTTATTTTTGTCTTTTTGTGTTTAAAATTAGTTTAATTAATATATTCTGAACTAATTACCTCCTAAACTTCAGTAATTATGTTTTATCCCTAAACCCTAGCCCTCTCCTATAAATAGGGGTGTTTGGGGAGAGATTTGTTACAACAATTATTGCTACAAAATTCAAAAGTTTAAGGCTTTCAAAAGTTCTTGGTTTTTGTGCTAAATTCTCTCAATTTTCTGAAGGGTTTTCAAAAGTTTTTCTCTGATTTCAATTTCTTTTCCTTACACACAAAAGAGCTTCAATTCTACTCATTATTCTCTAAGGACCTTTGTAAGGGAAGAGATTTTTGAAAGAGAGAGTTTGTGGTCTTGTGACTACTCAGAGATTCTTGTGATTGTAATTGTGGAGTTGGGTACTCCGGTTGTAACTGTTCTTTGTGATAGTGGAAGTAGCTAGAATCCTTCTGGGGAAGGCGGGGAGTAGAGCTGGGTGCTCGAACCTCGATAACATATCCTTGTGTTTGCGATTGGTTTACTTTCTTGCACACTTTACTTTACTATACTTGCTCTTATTCTTGCTCATCATAATCATTGTCATATTTACTTGCTTGCATTCATCTTGTGAATCTTGATTGGTAATTGTTGTAGCTTTAAATTTTTAATTTGCCCCTTGATTAGCATTGTCACCTATTCACCCCCCCCTCTAGGTGACTTTTCAATTGGTATCAGAGCTTGGACTCTAGGTTTGGCTTAACATCCATAGAGAGATCCTTAAAACTTGCTAATCAACATTTTCATTTCATTCATTCATCACTAGTAAACATGGCCGACAACATTAAATCCCCACCTAAATTTGATGGACTCAATTTCTCAATTTGGAAGGTTAGGATGACTATATTTTTGCAATCTTTGGGTAGCTTAGTAGCCAAGTCCTTGACCAAACCCTATGAAGCACCCGATGGTGATGAGAGCACTTGGACCGACCTTGACTTTAAACTATATGAGGCTAACTCCAAGGCCCAAAACTCCCTATTAACCGCCTTGAATGAGGATGACCTTACACGGGTAATTCATTGCCAATCCGCCTATGAGATTTGGCAACACTTATTGGTCACACACGAGGGGACTTCACAAGTCAAGAGAGCTAAGATAGATCTCTTGAGGTCCCAATATGAGTCATTTAAAATGCTTGATGATGAGTCTATTGATAGTATGGCTACAAGGTTTATTAAAATCACTAATGGTCTTTCTTCCTTAGGTGATGACATCTCCAACGATCAAAAGGTGCGGAAAGTAATTCGGGCTCTTCCTTCATCATGGGAGATCAAGGCCACCACCTTGAAGGAGTTGAACGACAAGGACGAGATGGACCTCATTAGTCTCATTGGGAACCTAAAGACCCATGAGATGGAGAAGAAGGCAAGAGAAGAGGCCACTACTTCAAAGAAGAAATCCATAGCCTTCAAGACTTCATCCACCAATGATGACGATGAAGATGACGAAGAAGAAGATGAGGAGCTTACTCTACTTGTTCGCAACGTCAAGAGGATGTACCGGAAGAACAAGCTCAACTTCCGGAGAAAATTTGAAGGCAAAGAGGAGCGGAGGATCATATGCTACAATTGCCGCAAACCCGGACATATCATGGCGGATTGTCCGGAGTTCAAGAAGAAAATGACTTCCTCCTTCAAGCCAAAGAAGTCGGAGGAAAAGAAAGCTTACAAAGCTACGTGGGATTCGGAAAGCGAATCCGAAGAGGAGGTGGATCAAGCTAATATGTGTTTCATGGCAAACACACCCAAGGTAACCCCTCAATCCCTTGATGATGAAGATGATGATGTAAGTAAGGAAGTTCTAGTGCATGCTTTTGTAGAACTTTCTGAAACTTATGATAACAAGAAACTTGAATGCATAAAATTACAAAAAAGAAGTTGCTTTTCTTAAGAATGAACTTGCTATGGTTTCTAAAGAAAAGGATAATATTTCTTCTAATCTCATTTCTATACAAAAAGAATTTAATGCCTACAAAGTTTCTTGTAAAGCAAAATCTCCTATTATTGATGAAAAAGAAATTTCTTCCTTTAAATCAAAAATGAATGATTTTGAAAAAGTTTTAAATGATTGTGCTTTTAATACCAAGAAACTTGAGAACATGTTTTCTAAAAAGCACACTTCACATACTAACGCTTCACAAGCTAAGAATTCTCATGCTCACACCACTCATGCTAAAGTTTCTCATGCTCACAAATCACACACTCACTATGCTTTTAAATATGGTAGAGTGTATAGATGCACATATTGTGGTAAAAATGGACATTTAGCTAAGTTTTGCTATGATCAACTAAATAGAACAAATAATTTTGTTTGGGTTCATGACACTAACCCTAGAGGACCCAAGAAAATGTGGGTACCAAAATCAAGTCTTAAATTGTTTGATGTAGGTACACACCAAAGCTCCAAGACGTAGGGAGCGGTGGTACCTTGATAGTGGTTGTTCAAGACACATGACATGGGACATCAACAACTTCACAACCCTATCAAGGTACATAGAAGGTGGCACCGTCACCTTCGGGGATGACTCCAAAGGAACTATCATCGGTATAGGTAACATTCAAATTGGTGGATCTCCTATTATTGAGAATGTTGTTTTAGTAGATGGTTTAAAACATAATTTGCTTAGCATTAGTCAACTTTGTGATCGTGGACTTAAAGTTATTTTTGATGATACTTCTTGCAAGATTTTTGATGTTAAATCCGATGTTTGTATTCTCACCGGTTTTCGTGATAACAATGTTTATATTATTGACATGCTCAATTTAGATTGTTCTACTAAATGCTTGAATGCTTTTGATGAAAATTCTTGGCTTTGGCATAGAAGACTAGGACATGCATCTTTTGACCATATTTCTAGGATTAATTCAAAGGAATTGGTGAAGGGTATACCTTGCTTGAATTTTGAGAAAGACCGCATTTGTGGTGCGTGCCAACTTGGGAAACAAACTAAGTCTTCCTTTAAACCAATCAAGGATATCATGTCAACTAGGCCTTTAGAATTAATTCATATGGATCTTTTTGGACCAACTAAAACTAAGAGTTTAATAGATTTGCATTTGTTTTGGTTGATGATTTCTCCCGTTTTACTTGGGTTTTCTTTTTGCAAAATAAAGATCAAACTTTTTCTCATTTTAAGATTTTTCGAAAAAGAGTTGAAAAAGAAAAGGGTTTTCCGATTTTGAGAATAAGGAGTGATAGAGGTGGTGAGTTTATTAACCAACTCTTCATGACTTATTGTGATGAAAAGGGAATTAAGCATGAAATGTCTTGTCCTAGAACTCCACAACAAAATGGAGTTGTAGAAAGGAAAAATAGAACACTTCAAGAGATGGTTAGAACAATGATAAGTGAGTATGACCTCCCTCAATATTTATGGGCCGAGGCCGTAAATACCGCATGCTATATATCGAATCGTATTTATTTATGCAAAAACTCTTCTAAAACATCTTTTGAAATGTATCATTCTAGAAAACCAAATGTTGCATATTTCAAAGTTTTTAGATGCAAGTGTTTTGTTTTAAATACTAAGAATAATTTGGGTAAATTTGATGCTAAGGCTTATGAAGCTATCTTTGTTGGATATTCTTCTACTAGCAAAGCATATAGAGTTTTCAATAGATCTACACTTACCATAGAAGAATCCATGCATGTTAAATTTGAAGAATCTAATGTGGTTGTTGAGAATGTTGTAGAGATTGAACCATTAGGTGAAGACATGGAGAGACTATCCTTGAAGGACTCACCCGCTCAAGAAGAAAAGCTAGATCCTATTGGTGAAGTTCAAGAGGATAAGGAGGAAAGCTCTCAACCGCTTCCTAAAGCTTGGAGATACGCTACAAATCATCCGAAGGAGCTCATCTTGGGTGATGCATCTAGAGGAGTTACTACGCGCTCCAAACTCCATGACCTATGTGGTAAATTTGCTTTCATTTCTCATTTTGAACCCAAAGGCATTCTCGAAGCCGAGACGGACCCATATTGGTTGCTTGCCATGCAAGAGGAACTCAATCAATTTGAGCGCAACCAAGTTTGGCACCTTGTTCCTAAGCCCCACGATAGACCAATAATTGGTACTAAGTGGATCTTTAGAAACAAGATGGATGAGTCTGGAAATGTCATTAGGAATAAAGTTAGGTTAGTGGCCCAAGGTTACACTCAAGTTGAAGGAATTGACTTTGAGGAGACCTTTGCACCCGTAGCACGGCTTGAAGCCATACGGATGACACTAGCTTTTGCATGTTTTAAAAATTTTAAACTTTTTCAAATGGATGTAAAAAGTGCATTTTTAAATGGTTTTATTAATGAAGAAGTTTATGTTGCTCAACCTCCCGGTTTTGTTGATCATGTTCATCCCGATTTTGTTTTTAAACTTGATAAAGCTTTGTATGGATTGAAACAAGCTCCAAGAGCTTGGTATGAAAGGCTTTCTAGTTTTCTCATTTCAAATGATTTTGTTAAAGGCAAAGTAGACACAACTCTTTTTACTAAGCATGTTGATAATGATATTTTAATTGTGCAAATTTATGTTGATGATATAATTTTTGGATCTACTAATGAGCTTTTGTGCAAGGAGTTTGAAAAGGAAATGCAATTAGAATTTGAAATGTCTTCCATGGGTGAGCTTAATTTCTTTCTTGGACTCCAAATCAAGCAATTGCAAGACGGAACCTTCTTTAACCAAGCCAAGTACGCAAAGGAGCTAGTAAAGAAGTTTGGGCTTGAAGGATCAAAGGCTTGCAACACTCCAATGGCAACTACAACCAAGCTTGATAAGGACGAACAAGGTAAAAATGTTGATATTAAATTATATAGAAGCATGATAGGAAGTCTTTTATATTTAACGGCAAGTAGGCCGGATATCATGTTTAGTGTGTGTCTTTGTGCTAGATTTCAATTGTGTCCTAAAGAGTCTCATCTTATTGCGGTAAAACGCATTATTCGTTATATTAAGGGCACTATTGGAATGGGTCTTTGGTATCCGAAAACTATAGATTTTTCAATGACTAGTTATTCGGATGCCGACTATGCGGGTTGTAGAGTAGATAGAAAGAGTACTAGTGGGACATGTCAATTTCTTGGTAATTGTCTTGTTTCATGGTCCTCTAGGAAACAAAATTCCGTAGCTCTCTCAACCGCCGAGGCGGAGTATGTTGCCGCGGGGGCTTGTTGTGCACAAGTCCTTTGAATGAAACATACTCTCCTTGATTTTGATTTGCACTTTGATCATATAAAAATATTTTGTGATAATACTAGTACTATACACATGACCAAAAATGCAAATCAACATAGTAAGACCAAGCACATTGAGATTAGATATCACTTTCTTAGAGATCATTCTGAGAAAGGTGATATAGATATTGATTATGTTTCCACGGATTTACAACTAGCCGATATTTTCACTAAACCTCTTGATTTTGCTAGATTTTCGTTTATTTGTGGAGAACTTAATGTTTGTATTATTGAATAGACATGTTTTTCATAACCCTTTTTGATGTATGACAAAAAGGGGGAGAATAAGTTTACATGGACAAAAATAAGTTCATTTGGTCTTGGTTCCATATGAATTTATATGTTTTGGTTTTAATAAGTTTTGATATGAGTTTTGTGTTTTATTGGTATTGTTTCAATTTGGTTTTATTTGATATCTTTTCTATGAATTCTTGTGTTTTAAAGTTAAATAATATAACACAATTTGAGGGGGAGTTTTCTCCTCCCCTATATTTTTGTTTATAACCTATTTGTTTTGTCATCATCAAAAAGGGGGAGATTGTTGGCCCAAGAGGTTACACTCTCCATTTGTTTTTGGTTTTGATGATGACAAACCAAATATGAGCTATTTGGTACTAATAAGTTTGTTAAGATGAGTTTCAGGTTTGTACCAATTTTGGAGGCCATTGCTTGCTATTGCAACAACTTCTAGGTTCATAAAGCTATGAAGGCATATTACACATCAAGGAAGGATCATAGAAGAAGAAGGCTCTAGTAAGGATAGCATGGCTCAAAGATTGTGAAGATTGCTATGCATACTTTATTTTTAGTTTTATAGTTTAGAAGTTTGTTAAAGAATAGTGGATAGGTTTGAAGCTCTATCACACACGCTTTTGCGCACATGCCCATTCCAAAATAATTTCTTATAAATTATACAAAAATATTTTGCCTACAAATTTTTGCCTACAGATACATCTTTATATTTTATACTATTCTCTGTTCAAAAGTATTTTTGATAAAATCAAAATCCTCTTTGTTTTCTTTTTTAAAATTGATTTTTGACCTGATCCGGTCGACCGGGGCAGTCGACCGAGTCTGTGTCAGTCTGGTCCGGTCGACCGGACCAGTCGACCGAGGTTCTGGCAGATGCACGTATCCGTGTGCATGTCTGTCGGTCGACCGACACGGTCGACCGGACTATAGTTTTTGCTCTCTGATTTTTCCGGTCGACCGAGTCGGTCGACCGAATGCCTGTAACGGTCAAAATTTTTGAACTAGCGGTCGACCGCACCGGTCGACCGAGCTAGCCGTTGAACAGTAACGGGCAGTTTTTAAAGAGCTGTTTATTTTTGTCTTTTTGTGTTTAAAATTAGTTTAATTAATATATTCTGAACTAATTGCCTCCTAAACTTCAGTAATTATGTTTTATCCCTAAACCCTAGCCCTCTCCTATAAATAGGGGTGTTTGGGGAGAGATTTGTTACAACAATTATTGCTACAAAATTCAAAAGTTTAAGGCTTTCAAAAGTTCTTGGTTTTTGTGCTAAATTCTCTCAATTTTCTGAAGGGTTTTCAAAAGTTTTTCTCTGATTTCAATTTCTTTTCCTTACACACAAAAGAGCTTCAATTCTACTCATTATTCTCTAAGGACCTTTGTAAGGGAAGAGATTTTTGAAAGAGAGAGTTTGTGGTCTTGTGACTACTCAGAGATTCTTGTGATTGTAATTGTGGAGTTGGGTACTCCGGTTGTAACTGTTCTTTGTGATAGTGGAAGTAGCTAGAATCCTTCTGGGGAAGGCGGGGAGTAGAGCTGGGTGCTCGAACCTCGATAACATATCCTTGTGTTTGCGATTGGTTTACTTTCTTGCACACTTTACTTTACTATACTTGCTCTTATTCTTGCTCATCATAATCATTGTCATATTTACTTGCTTGCATTCATCTTGTGAATCTTGATTGGTAATTGTTGTAGCTTTAAATTTTTAATTTGCCCCTTGATTAGCATTGTCACCTATTCACCCCCCTCTAGGTGACTTTTCACTAACCACAATAACTTGGCACATCCAAACTGATATAGCATTTTTCACCCAAAATCGCCGATAAATAGGCATGAACCCGATATATCGGCTGCAATTTCGGCGATTTTGGACTCGATATAGCATTGTACACTCAATTTCTAAGTTAGGTATTTGGGTAATTCGAGTGATGTGGCAATGTGATATTTTTGAATATTCTACACTTGGATAGTGATTATGAATTCATAGGCTTAATGCAAGTTATCGAGTGAAGTATATCTTAAACATATAAGTATGATGTTTTATGTAGATTTATATAATTTATGCATATATTGTCTTATTGAGATGCGATTTAAGACAAGAAGATATGTATATTACAGTCTGATTTTGACATCCGATTTTTGAAAATATCCCCGATATATTCCCATCTCCGATAAATTTTTCCGGCCGATGTAGCCGCTGTGGCTGCCATTTAGAACACTGCCCGGTCGACCGTGATCCCCAACGGTCAAAAATTTGACCATTGGCGATCGACTGGCCAGTCGACTGGTAGGCTTTTAATTGCTTAATTCAGCTCAAGTGACTATTTTCTTAATTTTTCTTTTCTGGTTTAATTCTCAATGGTTATTTTCAGTTTAATCTCATTGTTTTGGATTTCTATAAATAAGGGTGCCTAGTTTAAACCCCAAGGACCTTTGGCTAAGATTTGAGATCAAAGTTTTCAAGAAAATTTCAAGAGAATTCATTTTAGAGCTATATTTCCACATTCAAATTTTCAAAAGCTTTGGTCTTTCATTCTGATTTCTTCAAAGCTTCAGTCACTCACATCTCTGACCCTTCAAGTCTCTACATCAGTTATAGGATCTTTTGGGAGCTACTTTGGTGATCGAGAAGAAGATAACTCCTTCATTGTATTCGATTTGTGTAGAGGTTGCGATCTCAACGAGCTTGCGGGTTCGTCGTTGTACGATATTGCGGTACCAAGTGAGAGAACTTGCGGGTCCGTGGAGTTCTAGTGAGACTGTTGGATGTGTATTTGACTTTGGAGGGAAAACTTGAGTTTTTCTCAATTTAATTACTTAGTCCCACATCGGATAGACCAAGAAAGTTGAGTGGTTTATATACCAACTCTTCCATTGTCTATTGTTATGAGTGTTGGGAGATAGGCCACCTTGCCACGCGCGTATCGAATCGAATCGAATCGGGCCGAGCTCAAATTCGGGTGGCGCGCACCCACAACCCGCGAACACACGAATGCAGCTCCATTCACGAGGTCCGTGGACTATTATCTTTGGAGCGATTTCTGGGCTGAGTAGTATTCGGAGTGAACTGAAGTGTTAGATTCTAGACGAATCTCAGCTCGGAATGGAAGCTGTTCCCGGAGGGACAACTTGGTTCAGGAAAATTACTCGCAACAATTCTCGAGAAAACTATCGGAGCGGTTCCCGAGAGGTTGCTCGCAATAACAACTTGGTTCTGAAGCTCGTTTCACAAAGGCTATTCGGAGCGACACCGTAAGGTCGGATCGACACGGATAACACTTGCATTCATTGCCGACTAAGTATCAGATTCGTTAATTATTATTTTAATTGCTTTACATGATCCAGTAAAAGTGGATCTGCAAACGTAATGAGTTGTTGCAATAAAATCACAACGATTTAAACGTGCGCATGATTTGGTTTTTTTCTCTTTTTTTTTTGGGGTGGGGGGGGGGGGGGGGGGGGGGGGGGGGCGCTGTTAGTAACGAAAGAACTCTTACCTATATAAAGAGCCCTCTCTGTTCATTCTCATCACAGCTACTGAACAACAGTGCACTGAGAAGACAACTTCATTCTATTCTTTGATTAAATTCTTTTCTCTTCTACATTGATTTATTTTATTTTCGGGCAACAATTCTTCATCTGAGCAAGATGCTCTGCTTGTCGTCCAAGGCCGAGTACTGGTGAATCCGGGAGATTTTTTACGGCTAGAGGACAAAGCTTATTCAACATCTGGACAAGCTCTAATTCTTTAGGGCAGTGAGTTTGTATGACTGCATTTTCAGGCCAGATTTTCACTATTCTATTTTTTGTTTTGTAGTAGCATGCTGGTTTTGATTCAATTATTTTGCACAAAAATTTTATATTTTGCATGTTTAGAAAAATATATTGAAATATGACCAACAGAAGGATCATGATTTGTTGTTGGAACAGGGGAGTAATTGGGGTTGGGAATGTTCACCGCAAGTGGTGAGACTGGATGATTTGATTGTCGCCGGCAGTGATTCTTCCCATGATTTTCAGGCGATGGGTGTTTTTTTTCCTCTATTATTCCTCTTCTTTGATGAATTGATTCTGACTGTTCTGTTATTGCCTCAGAATCGAAATCTTGCTTGTGGGAGACAGTGAGACGAGATATTGCGGCAGCTAAGCGAAGTGATCAAATCCGAAAGCCAATTGAGTAATGATTTTGAAGCAGAAACTGGACCAATTACAGAACTCCAATCTCAACTCCCGCACGGCAATGAGCAGCAGCGCAATCTGCATTCTGATTTCAACGAGGATGCAACTTTCACAGTGACACCGAGCTTTGAGGTCGGATTCTTGAACATACTCAAACTAGCAATGTGCGAACAATTTAGTAGATATGTGAGGATTTTTTCTGCTTGCAGGCTAGTGAGCTCCAATGGAACAACAATGACTGGCATGAGAGGCAACTGATCCAATGACGTTTCCTTGTGATCACCAACAAGCAGGGAATTTCTCTGTTATGATCCCATCATGACTGATTATGGGGATGCAGACATTCACACCAGGCATCACATTGTGGGGGAGAGTCTATCGCCATTGACACCCAAAACACACGGGCTTGAGTTTTTTATGTCCAGACCGCGACTCTGTGATCTCACGGTACAAGGAGAAGAGGAAGACTTGTGCCAGTTTCGATCTAACCTGTCATTTTGTTGATCAAACAGATATGATAAGCTGATACGGTATGAATCAATGAAGGCTCAGGCAGGCAGCAGGGTGAGGATCAAAGGGCGATTCGCAATGGTGAATCAAGTACCAAAGTCTAAGCCTTTCGTTGCGGAAACATGTCGGTTTGCGAAGATGAATCAATTCCATGGTCTTGATTTGCTGAATGTTGTTGAGCATGGAGCTGTAAGCTAGGTGAAGTTTGAGCAGGTTTATGGCCATGAATTCGACAAGATGATGGATGCTTCATTGGTTGTTTTTGTATGACACACATGTTCATTGTGTTAGAGATTGAATCGTATTATAGACTGTATTATATTTTGAGTAAATAGTTAACAGTTTCAATTGCAGTTGGTTACGTTGCTGTACCCACATACTGCTATTGGTCAACTCTGAGTGTTGGTGAGCACTGAAAAATGTAATGCACACCACAAACAGCAAAATGCTACATGCAAACTCGTTCTCTATTACAAAAATTAAGATGACTTTAGGTGACTGTTTCGAGGTAAAACTGGCATTTTTTTTTGTGCAGAATGTTTCTTTAGTTGAAAAATCCGGGTAGATTCAACCTTTTTCGACCCGACAGTGACATCTTTAGTGCAGTTCAGACTGAGGGTTGGCCGGATTTGTTCGAGATTTTTTAGATCCGGTCAAGAGTTGGCAAGATTTGAGCTGGGTGGAGGTGGCCGGATTTGATCATGGTGATCGACCGAGGATTGCCATATCTGAGCAGGGGTGATCGACTGGAGGTGGCCGGATCTGAGAGGGGGTGACCGGCCGGAGGTGGTTAGACAACAACGGTATTTACAGCTTTCAGATTTTGTGTTTGCTTAAATTTCTATTGTATAGTGCAATTATTGGAGGTCATAGGTCAAAGTCTTAAATTTTGTCTTATTTTTTTCTTTTACTTTATTGTTACGTCAGCACTAAAGTTTTTTGTATTTTATTTTAGTCTTTTACGTTATTTCACCTACATTGAAATAATTTCTTGTGTCCACCGCTGCTTGTAGCTCATTTGTTACACACTAGAGTAAATAATCATTTTTTCCTTTTTGAGAAAATAAAAGTAAATAAGTAGTTAGACTTGGGCTTTTTAGTAGCAAAAAACAAAGGATCCAAGACTTGGCCTTTTGTTAAAGTTATTTGCTGTCTTTGCTTGCATTTCTATTCTACTGCGACTCTCAATCTGTTTCAATCCCGTATACTGAGTCAATATTCATAGAATTATATGCTATTGGACAAGTTGCAATCTTTCGACTTATGGACAATTTGTATTAGTTTAAATCATCCAGTTTGCTTCAATTGGAGCCCTCTCCGTGAGTTGACTTTGACTTCAATGCTTGCAAGCCTGTCATTAGCATTCCTCTTCATTCTATCAGACTCTTCAGACCATTTGCTTTGTCTATAAAATAACATAGAGATCACACATACTTGTATCTGTATTGTGAGAGCAGCTTGATGGAGGCCCAAACCAAGCCTGGTCCCAATGGAACCCCTGCCCATTTCCCGAGCCCGGGCCACGCCACGGTGGCGCCCTCGAGCCCGGTTCGATTGCTGGGAATCGTTAACACTGGTGGCCACCATTGTCATGGGCGTTGCCAAGCAGAGCGTGGTGGTGCCAGCGATCGATGATTACAGTGGTGAGGTAGTCGACGTCGAAAAAAACTGCCAGGTCTACTGCCTTCCCTGCCTTGGTGTAAGTTTTAAATTCATTTATGCGCGGGAACCTGAGCTTTTCTCAAGCAGCATTAATGAAACGTTTTATTTTTACGATAGTTTCTAGTTTTTTTTTTCTTTCTAATTTTAGCAGCAATGTCTATATTTTGTTACTTAAATTTCTGTCACCTTGACTTCATAAAGACGAAATTCATTTTTATCTTGTCAACTCTTTTCAAGTTTATTCTTTTCACAGATACTTTATCGCTGCCAACGCGATCGCATTCTTGTTCTCCTCCCTCTCACTGGCAATATGGATATCGAACCGGTCCAGCTCGGGCAACTGTCTGCCTCTGCTCTCCATGGCTGACATGGTGACCGTGGCTCTCCTCTTCTCGTGCAACGGTGCCGCAGCGACCATCACAATGTTGGCCAAGAAGGGGATGATCAATTACCACCGGCCCAAGTTCTGTTACTTAGCTGGAAAATTCTGCTCCCATCTCACTGCTTCGGTTGTTCTGTCGATGATCGCGTGTTTGGTCTACTTGCTGCTGCACTTACTCTCCGTGCTTGGCTCCCTCAAGAAGTCTCAGTAGCTGAAATGATGATGCGGGAGATCAAGATGAGAATTCCCAGATTTAAGTTAGCTGTCGACGCTCTTTTCAACTGTCAACAGACTTTTACAGAAGCTCAGTAGTTTACGGCCTTGTCAACAATACTCTTCGCCCGTCGATAGGCTTTTACAGAAAGTTAGGTAATTACATAACTGTCTATAGCGCTCTTCACCTGTCGAGATGCCTGCTGCGTATTAGAGTTTCCTAATTTGTTTAGGAGTTATTTTTCTAGGTCCCTTTGGATTCCAATTTATTTTATTTCTATTTCTTTATTTTAATTTCTAATTAGAAAAGTATTCTTCTCTTATTTGCCTATTTAAGGTAATTGTATCTTAGTTTTTTTATCATCTAATTTTTAATCAATACTCTTTGAGTTTTCCTCATATTTTGCTGTGGATTCGAGTTGTTCTTTTTGACTCGTGGATTAAGATCGCTTGCTCGTTGATTCGAGTAATTATCTCCTATCTAATGACTTCTTCAGGGTTCATCAGCACTAGTACGATATCTAGCCCGCGTCGTTCATCTTCATCGGTTCCTCGTCCGCGTCAAGTGGTATCAGAGCTTCGGCAAACGCTTCGACGATGGCCGGAGACGACGACGAGCAGTCCAGTCTCTTCACGAGAGTCGGCACTGTTGAAGAGAGACTTGGTGCTCTTGAGTCAACCATGGACACTTTAGTCCAAGAAATCAAGAGGCTATCTCTCAAATTCGGTGATTGAGACCTTGCCAATGGTGAGTACCGAAGCGGGCGTGAACGTTGAACAATCCTCCGCAGCCACCTCCAATTTCCTCAGTTAATCCTCATTCATCACCTCCACCACCACCATGTAATCCTGATCCATAACCTCCACCACAACAATTTTCCTTCCAACGACCACCCATGCGTCAACAACCATGTCAACCATCAAGACGTCCTCAACGACAACCTCCTTATGAAGATCTTACCGATGAGGAAGAACTCATCAACCCTTCTATCCGAAGACGATTTCGAAGACAAAGGTTATGATGAAAGAGCAGCCTATCGACGAGGCCTAGGTGGATGGCGAATCCTAATCCAACAGAGGAGAAGGATTTCTTTTCCTAACCCAGATAGGAGAAGAGAGGACCCAAGTCCTGACGAGCATCAGATGAAGATCGAGATTCCTTCTTTTAGTGGGAACCTTGACATCGAGTCTTTCTAGGACTGGGTCTATGAAGTAAAGAAGTTCTTTGATATGACTTACATTCTCGAGGAAAGGCATGTCAAGTTCGTGGCGTACAAGCTCAAAGGAGGAGCCACCGAATGGTGGGCCGGTTGTTAATCACACGAGGCTCCAAGGCAAACCACCCGTTATGACAGAGAGACACATGAAGCAACTTCTATAAGGTATATTCCTTCTAACAGACTATCAATAGATCCTCTACAATCAATTTGAAATAAAACAGGCATAAGGACCGTGGCAGCCTACACAGAGGAGTTTTACCACCTCTCGTCGCAATGCGACCTATCCCTGACAAAAGAGCAGCAGACCTCAAAATGCGTCAATAGGTTAAACTACTCCATCCAGGAGCTTGTGACCATTCAAGACGTGTTCTCTGTTGATAAGGCCCATAATAAAGCCATGAAGATTGAGAGGTTGCAAAGCTGAGCCTTACCTTTCAGAAGCGCAGCAGAAAAGACATCTGGTGGCACAAGAACTCAACAAGCCTTTACATCAGGCGAGCGACCTCCAGCTTTCAAGGCATTGACGCCCTTCTAGTAAACCTGATGACAGCAGCTGCCCCATTACAATGGGTAAGGAGAATCCATATGCCAAGCCCGGGGTTGGTAAGTGTTACAGGTGTGGTGAACCTGGACACAAGTCCAATGAATGCCCAAAAAAAGAGGCCCCTCAACATGGCGCATTACGAGGATGAGGACGAGGATGAGGTGCTGATCAAGACCGAGCCAGAAGACTCTGACTTTGTCAAAGAAGAAAGTGAAGCAGCCACCTGCGTGATCCAGCGGTTGCTATGTAACCAAAAGAACTCTGATACCACACAAAGACATCAAATTTTCTACTTAAGGTGTTCGGTAAGAACAAGGTGTGCAGTCTCATCATCGATAATGGAAGTTGTGAAAACATCATATCTACCGTATTGATGGACGATTTGAAGTTAGATATGGAGCCACACCCCCATCCATAAACCATTAGGTGGATAAAGAAGGGCCCTTGCATAAAGGTTGTTGGCCCAGAGGCCCATCACTCTAGTTTTGATGATGATTAACTCATGTAGTTATATTTACTAATAATCTTGTGTTTAAATAGTTTCAGTGATTGATCAAGATATTAGTAGGTGTTTAGATTCAACAAAAGAGTTTTGAGGCTAACACATGTAGATTCAAGAGCTCGCGCGTCAAGATCGCACTTAGCACTCGGTTGGAGTCAAGCTCGTTAGATTGCGTTTGGATCGAGTCAACTTGGAGATAAGAAGACTTTGGTTTGTGTTTTAGTTTTTGTTTAGATATTGTGTAAAGGTAAATAGTGTTGATATGCTCAAGTTCACACACACACAAAAGTTTAAAGTTTATTGGTTTTGGTTTTCGGTTTAACCGATTTTGGATATCATGTCAAAAACATAGATATATATATCTTATATGTATATTGGATTCTATCCATATACAATATGCTTCAAAGTTTTTTCAATATCATATTTTTATATTTATACAAGATTTGGAGAAACGGTTTTCCATTTCAAAAATTCAAGTTTTGAAAAATACCGAATTTGTGTTTAAGCTTAATTTCAATATCACAAAAATAGTTCAAATTGTTTATAATATGTGTTGAATTTCAGTTACACATATTTATATTTCAAAGATCTTATAAGAACTTTATTTTGTGAAATTTATGTGATTTTATGAAATTTAATTGATATTAAAAAGACCAAGTTTTAATCCCTTAAATAGAGTGACCTGGCCTTCTGCCGGTCGACCACATGGTCGACCGATGTGCACAAATGTGCACAGCCATGTTTGACTGGTGGGTCGGTCGACAGGGCGGTCGACCTACCAGATAGCACTGCTCTCTGGATTTGGCCTCGGTCCACCAGGCGGCCGACCGGTGGCTCAACGGTCAGAAAAATGACCGTTGGCCGGTCGACCGGACGGTCGACCGGAAGGACAATTTTGCCCTTTCTAGACTGCCAACGCACAGATTTTTGAGAGGATATAAATACCCATCTCTTGGGCTGGTTTCTACATGATTTTTGAGAGCAAAATTTTCTCATCTTCTCAAGTATTTTAGCAATGAGTATTTGAGTTAAAAAGGATTCATTTTTATTTGTTTTCAAGGGTTGAAAAAATCAAAGAAAATAGAGTATTTGGGATATTGGTTTTGATCTTCATTTCTATCTTATTCTAGTTGTTTTCTCAAGTATTTTTCTTTGTGATTTATTTTTCAAACACCTTGTATTCTCACACTTGAGCTATCATATCTATCCTATCTATAAGATCTTGTTTTTGTGAGAAAATTAGTTTGTGATCTTTGAGATCGTCAAAAGTTGTAACCTTCTTGTGTTTGTTGTTATCCCTCTTATGTAGAGGTGATTGTGGAGGTTGTGTTGGTATCCCTCTAAGTATAGAGGTGATTGAGGAGTTGTTTTTGGCTTTGTGCCTATCCCTCTAGTGAGAGGTGATTGTTATTTGGCTTAGTGTCCTATTACTCTATGAGAGGTTGATCTAGTGTGGCTTAGTGCCTTGCCTCTTATATAGAGGTTGTGTTGTTTGAGAGAGGAGTTGTGTACTCTAAAGTTATATTATCCAAATCCTCAGTGGAGGTTCCCTGTGTGGGAAGTCCTGTGTGGACGCATTAGTGGAAATCCTTCTGTGTGAAGGCGGAGACGTAGAGCAGTGGCTTGAACCTCGAAATATATCTTTGTGTTTACGATTGATCCACTATCTCTAAACTCTCTCTCCCCTTTATACCTTGCATTATTTCATATTGTTCATATCATTCATATATGCTTGGTATTTTTTGTGCGCCTCACTTGTGTTAAACCAAGAGAGCCTCATATTGCACCTCAACTCTTATTCAGAGGAATTTAGAGGAGATAGTTCAGAGCCCTTCACGAGAATTCGGCTACACTCTTTGGTTATACTTAGTGTGTTACAATTAGTTTTAATTTCGCATCATTTGTCATTACATTAGCCATACACCTATTCACCCCCCTCTAGGTGTACTTTCAATTAGTATCAGAGCCTACACTCCTGATTTAGGGTTAACCACCTAGGAGTGAGATCGTGGTTAGCTAATCTATATTTGTATTTGCACATTTATTTGTTTACACACACTCATGGACTTCATGACCCCTCCCATGTATGATACTTCCAACATTGATGTTTGAAAAATTAAGATGTCCATGTACCTTAAAACCTTATGTATGCATGTTCACCTTGCCGCTACCAAGAAATCTTATCTGGTAATAGCAAGCATATAGAGGCCAATGCACAAGCCCTAAAGGCACTTAGATGCACTCTAAGTAAAGAATATTATGTATGGTTTCTCATTGTGATTCCGCCTTTGCAGTGTGGAATACTTTGACCTCTCCAAAGCTTCAAATGCCAAATTATGTGGAGGAGGAATCTAGTGGAGATGAGTCCAACCAAAATTGCTACATGATCCAAGGGAATGACTCCCTGAGGTAAACTTGGATGCTCAACTAGATGATGTTAGTTCTTCTTGTAATGATTATGTTGATGCTGATGTATTAAATGAAGAACTATCTATTGTATATGAAAAATTGCTTGAAAATATAAAGTTTTGAGGAATAAAAGCTTTGAATTAAAAGAAGAAAATAAAAATTTGTCTCCTAAACTTGATATGACTTTGCAAGAGAGAGATGAGATTTCAAATGAAAGGGACTCATTGAAGTCCCAACTTGACCTTGCCCTTAAGGAAAACGAACTTTTAAAGAATAAAAATGATTGTAATGATATTGTGAAGAAAAATAAAATTTTATTTTCAAAACTTAATTTTGTTTTACAAGAAAATGAAACTTTGAAAAATAAAATTGATTTAATTTCAAAGGAATTGGATTTAGTTTCAAAGAAAAATACTTCTTTGAAAAATGATTTATCTTCTCATGTTTGCCATGCTACTATAACTTCATCATCTAGTATACCTATTGCATGCTCCACTTCTTCTTCTAATATTGAAAATGATATAAAAATGTTAAAGAAGAATGTTGATTATTTGGGCTCCACTTTGAGCCAATGTGCTATGGATCACAAGAAATTAGATTCCATGTTTCGCACGAAACATGCACCACATGTTCATGCACACCATACACGGCATACACATGCTTCTCATGATTACACTCATGACATTATGTATGCTCATGTGTATACTTGTACACATTGTAGACGTAAGGGCCACCTTGCAAAAAAAATTTTATGATAGAATACATGATTCAAAATTTGCAAATAAATTTCTTTGGGTTAGGAAAGGTGCTAACCCCATAGACCCAATAAGATATGGGTACCAAAATTCACTCCTATTTTATTTGATGTAGGTGTGGGCTCTCACTTGATGTGAGGGCACTGGTGTCTTGATGGTGGATGCTTTTGTGCTTGATGGACACTACTTTGGATGCATCACCTTCAAGGAAGTTTGGTGGGAGGACCACCATGGTTTGGAGATCTAGAAATTGACCCTAATGGTTTTGGTAACTATCTCTAACTCCTTATTAGTTTACATGCCTTCATAGTATTGATTTTTAGCATATATTAGTTTTCATGTTTTTCATGATTATTATGTTAAATGCTATGATAATTAGACTTGTGATATGCATGTGTAGTTTTTGAGATACGCCCATGTTATGTGGACTTATATTGTTGTGTTCTCACTTTAGTTTAGCTATTATGTATATTCTAGTCTAAGACATGTGCATTTACTTAATAATCATATTGGTTTATATTTTGTTTTATGCTTCATATTTTGATTACATGTTTAGATATAGTATTCATTAAAACTTGTGAATATACTTGTACAACTAATGAGCCACATTTGATTATTGTGTGTTGTGCTTAATTGCTCATTTATACCCATTAGATGTATTAGTATAGCCTAGTTTTGATGATTCGTGCATTTTAACTTGTATTTCCTATTTTCGTACATATTTTCATGATAATGTGTTTAGTTTCATGTATTTATCAATTTTGTTTAAAACTTTAGATATACATGTATACCCTTGAGTCAATTGATTTTCATGCAAATTCTACTATGAACTCATTTGTGTTTAGGATATGTATGTATACTTTTAGTTTTAACTAAACATACATATACCTTGAAGCATATTTTGTTTTGATAATTTTCATGTTTTTGATAAGGAATTTCATATTGAGCTCAAATGCCTATTTTCATGATTATGTTTTTCACATAATTCTTGTACACTCACATTACTTGATGTTTTCTTATGACTTTGTTTTCATAAGTTTTATATGTGCTTGATCGGGGGAAAATCGCGCACAAAAAGTGTATGTTTTGAAATCAAGAGTTAAAGTGTGTGCGTTTTGGCTTCCTCGATACTTCCGTCATAGCATAGAGACTAAAATGAGTCGAATCCATAAGGACGGGAGGCGATAGAATCTTTATCGGAATGTTCACGTGTGTGTTAAAAGTTCTTCAATATTTTAAAGAATCAAAAGAAAAGAAAACAAAGAATGATAGAGAAGAGTACGGTGAAATACGAAGAAGTGGGAAATATAGAAGATAAGATATTTGTGATTTTTTTTGATATATTTCTAAAACAAAGTAAAAAGGTAAAGAAAACCCATGGCTACTAACTACTAATGACTCCAGTTACATGCTAACCTCTTAGTGATAGTTGCCTCACATGTATCCTTGACAATCACTAGTCCTTAGTTCAAGAGCGTTACAAAGCATGGCTCATATGTTAACTTTCACATCCAAATTCAACCAACAAGTGCAAGCTACACTTAAATCATCAAAACCCAATAAGAGCAAGCATGAAATAAAGTAATGTTAGCTTGTTAGAGATTTAAATGTTAGAGTGTTAGATCCATCATCATGAGCCATCAATGGCTCTTGCAAGAGTAAGGCAAGTAGAGGCTATTAGATTCATGTGAATTATCAAATAAGAAGTTAGCAAGTTAGCAGTTAGTAGTTAGTTTCCATGAGAGAAAAGATTAGCTAAACATGTAAAAGGAGTTAGAGAAGAAAACAAAGATAAGTTAAGAGAGCACCTTTCATAGATTGTCACCTTCTATTACAAGCACTCTTGCTTCCTCACCATGTACCACTCTCTCCTATTACAAAATCTAAAAGAAATAGAAAATACAAAGGAGGAAGAAGAACACTGACCTAAACTACAAAATGAAGATGAAAACTACCCTAAACTTTGCATATCCCCTGCTCTGGAAACCCTAAGGGGTATTTATAGGCACCAGGGAAAGGGGCAGGGGGCAAACCGGCCACGGCCAAAGTACGGGCGCGGCCGCGGCGTTTTCTCAGCTCTTCTAGAGCCACGCGCTCGGCGCTTCGGGCTGCGCGCTGTCCCGTGTGTCCCCTGTCGGCGTCAGCGCCCGGTTTCTGGTTTTCAGCCCCTGCTTTTGACAAAACAGCTCTCTATGGTCAATGGCTATATTATAGGCATTTAATCACCCATTAAATGGTGATTAGGGTCTTCTTCTTCATTGCACACCATGGACCTAGAAACATACAAGAGAAGTATTATTAGCAGAATTTAATATTAAATAAATGTGAAGATATAGTATGAAATATGCAGTTTTAGAGACTAATCACACCCCCACACTTATCTTTTGCTCGTCCCGAGCAAAACAAAACTAAAGGAATTATTACACCACTTTGCAGGTGACGCGATTGCACTGAGCATGTACAACAAGCCGTTAAACTCTAAGTTTTTCCTACAGGAGGAGTTTTGTCTCCTGAGAATTTTCAGCGGATTGCACCCACAACATCCATCAAGAAAGAAATCAAATGTTAGTATTTTGAAAATGTATTTTTAAAATAGAGAAAAGTGTTAAAGTATTTTGCGAAAATATAAGTGATCTAAAGTCAGAGGTTAATCAGAAATTATTCTTCCTTAAACTAAGTCGAAATGCAAAATCTTGTTATAAATTAAATGTAAGAACTTAAAATTGAATTGACTATTTGATCTTTCATAAAATTCTTAGAAAAATATGCACTTTGTGAGCTGTGAAGATTTTTGAGATATAGACTCTAACTGTCATGCCATTGATTTGTGTGTGTGTGTATATATATATAATATTTTATTTTATTTTTCTCTTAGTTTTCTTAGGCTTTCTTATTTATCCGAATAGCAAGCCTTTAGCTGGTGACTCCCAAACCAGATGATCTTAGGGCACCAGATGAGAAAAATATCCCTCGGACTTAAGGACTCGAGTAAACAAGGCCACAAAACTAAAGGGGATTATTTTAATTTTGTCCATCTTTTTAGGCCGTGAATAATCATGCTTCCTGAGGCATAATTACTTAGTTTCAATAAGTAGTTTTATTATCATCATTTTTTGTTTATATATATATTTTTATGACATTATCAGTCTTTGTTTCAATCCCAAAAAATTGTGTAAGTGTGAAGTGCATAAATCTAAGGTAAAAAATTCAAGATCAAATTATCTTTCCAATCTTACTTTCTTATCTTAAAATTTAAACAAGATCTATTATTTTGACTCAGTTTAAAATTTCATAATTTTAGGTCTTCCTAATTACTAAGATAATCTTAATTTTCTTAAAAATAAATCAAAACTATTTATCTTATTTCAAAAAGTTTTGAAAAAAGAAAGAAAAAGTTTTTTATACAAAAGAAAATTAAAAAGTTTCTAAAAGAAGTGTAAAAGAAAGAAAATTTAAAACTACCTATGTTAGTAAACCCTCCCATATACTTATCTCATGCATTGTCCTCAATGCATCGTGAATGTGTATATACATGAAACAAATGAGAAGGGAAGGAAAATTACCTCATGGTGGTGGCTCCGGTGGTGGTCTAACTAGGCCAAGCATTGCTGCCCAATCAAGATATCGTGGATCTTGCAGAAACCCACCAGTGACCTCTTTAATACGACCTAGTAAAAGAATGATTGACTGAGTGGTCTTATTTAAAAACTTATCCCCATCTAATTTCTAATTTTAAAAATAATTACTGAGTCATTTTCTTTAACATCCTTGTCCAGCAATGAAGTGTGATTTTGGGAGATGATGGATTTGGACTCAAATGGTTCAGGAACAAAAACTGATACCGACTCAAAAATTTGACTCAGATCAAATCGAGAGTCAATAATGAGAATCGAAATTGGTTCAAAAATAGGGTACAAACCAAAGAATTGATGTTCACACACTTTCTCTATTAATGAAGTGTGATCATAAGATATTGGTGATTCAATTTCATAGTGTACTGGTACAGGATTTAATGTTGACTCCGGAATAGAGAAAAAAAATCTGATAAAGATACCGGAGTCATTATTAAATCAAAAAGTGAAATGGAATCACCAATATGAGGTTCAGGATCACTTTCAAGCACGATTTCAATTTCAGGAAAGAGATAACTTGCCAGAATGTCCAGGCGACTTTCATAACTTGGAGTTTGGTCAAGTTCAAATGTGTATTCTGAAATTGAATCTGTATTCCCAAAATGACATGATTTATGGGTCAAATCAGTAGAGTAGGGATATAAGGATCGGTCAAAGGTTGATAAGAAAGACTTTCCTCGCTCTCATTGATCAATTCGCTCATAAGTGAGTCTAATCTACTGATAGGCCGTGTAACAGAATTTAGATTCGAAATCATGTATTCCATACTCTTTGCAATTGGTTCTTCTTGAAAAGGTGAGTATGGAAGTTGATTTCAGAAATTGTGGTGAAATTGTAAGTCCATCAGATTTTGTGATTGTTGCTCGGACTCACGCAAGGGTTCATACTCAAGTCCAGTATTGATGGTTGTTTATTTTGAATCGGTGAGAGTGAAAAAGATGAGTAGGACTCTTGAGAATTTGGCTGAGATGATGAGTTCAACATATTTTGAAATCGTTGCAATTTTTCACAAAAGACTTCCAAACGCTCTTCTAGCTCAAATTCTTCTTCAAATGGATGTTCTAGAGAAGGAATGGAGTTTAATCTGGGAAGGATTGTGAATTGAGGAAATTTGAATTTGTTGTTGGGACTCAAGCATGGCTTCCATACTCCTTTTCAAATTAGATTTTTCCTCAGTTAGTAGAACAGGAAAAGGAGGATATGGATCCAAATCTGGGAATGAAAATTATGGACAAGGTGGTTGAAAATTTGACTCGGGAGAGGTGAATCCCCATTGACTCTGTAAAGAGTTAAAATTATTTGAAAATTATGGTCATAAGATTGGGGGTACGGATCATATTGAGTCGGATAATCCCAACCGGCATATATGGTTGGTCATGTTGTACATAACCGGGTTGGAGTTATCCGAGTCAAATGAGGTCGGAGTGAAATATACCAAACCACTGTTCTTCAAGGTTTCGCCTCTCAATCCCAGACCTTAGACACGGATTTGACAAGAGTCAACTTCTAACAACTTCCCCCTTAGGTCAATCTCTTAAATGAGTCCGAGATGTCCCTAAGGGCTAACGCCTAGAAATTTTTATTAGGCTTGAGTTGTGTGAGTGGGGAGTGATTTTTTGGCTAAGGAAGGGTGATGAAATCCCCACCTTATGTTATTATGAGTTTTGCCCTTAAGTTTAATTTGTGCAAGTGGGCAATATAGATAAGAATGAACACAAAAAAGCGAGTAAATCACTGAATTGTTTGTCCTAACTATATGCAATGCAATATGTACACCTCCGTCAAGATCACAACAATACAAGAACAAAATACAGTATATTGGAATAAAAATTGACACGTGCCTAGATGCAAATGTCTAAACTGTTTTAAAGCATCCAATTTCTATATTTTAGTTCTTAAAATTATTTACAGTGTGTAGGTAATATAAACAAAAATTAGCAGTAGAGTATAAGAATATACAAAAATTTACCCAACCACACAAGAGAAAGTGTGGACTTCTGCAATGTTAAAGCTTTAACCTACACACCAAAAACAAAGAAGAAAAGTTAACAAAAATGTGAAATCAAACCGTTCCCATCGCCGGCAACGGCGCCAAAATTTGATCGGAAAAAAATCGCGCACAAAAAGTGTGTTTTAAAATCAAGAGTTAAAGTGTGTGCGCTTTGACTTCTCGATACTTCCGTTATAGCATAGAGGCTAAAACGAGTCGAATCCACGAGGACGGGAGGCGATAGAAACTTTATCGGAATGTTCACGTGTGTGTTAAAAATTCTTCAATGTTTTAAAGAATCAAAAGAAAAGAAAACAAAGAATGATAAGAGAAAAGTACGGTGAAATACGAAGAAGTGGGAAACATAGAAGATAAGATATTTGTGAATTTTTTGATATAATTCTAAAATAAAGTAAAAAGATAAAGAAAATCCTTGGCTACTAACTACTAATGACTGCACTAACATGCTAACCTTTTAGTGATAGTTGCCTCACAGTATCATTGGCAATCACTAGTCCTTGATTCAGGAGCGTGACAAAGTATGACTCATATGTTAACTTTCACATCCAAATTCAACCAACAAGTGCAAGCTATACTTAAATCATCAAAACCCAATAAGAGCAAGCATGAAACAAAGTAATGTTAGCTTGTTAGAGATTTAGATGTTAGAGTGTTAGATCCATCATCATGAGCCATCAATGGCTCTTGCAAGAGCAAGGCCAAGTAGAGGCTATTAGATTCATGTGGATTATCAAATAAGAAGTTAGCAAGTTAGCGGTTAATAGTTAGTTGTCATGAGAGAAAAGATTAGCTAAACATGTAAAAGGAGTTAGAGAAGAAAACAAAGATAAGTTAAGAGAGCACCTTTCATAGATTGTCACCTTCTATTACAAGCACTCTTGCTTTCTCACCATGTATCACTCTCTCTCCTATTACAAAATCTAAAAAAAATAGAAAATACAAAAGAGGAAGAAGAAGAACACTAATCTAAACTACCCTAAACTACAAAATGGAGATGAAAACTACCCTAAACTCTGCATATCCCCTGCTCTGGAAACCCCAAAGGGTATTTATAGGCACCAGGAGAAAGAGGGGGCCAGATGGCAAACCCTGGCCCAAAGTACGGTCGCGGCCGCGCCCGGACGCGGCTCTTTTAGAGCCGCGCGGACGGCGCTTCGGGCCGCGCGCTATCCCGTCTGTCCCCTGTCAGCGTCAGCGCCCAGTTTCTGATTTTCAGCCCCTAGTTTTGACAAACAGCTCTCTAAGGTCAATGGCTATATTATAGGCCTTTAATCACCCATTAAATGGTAATTTAGGATCTTCTTCTTCATTGCACACCATGGACTTAGAAACATGTAAGAGAGGTATTATTAGCAGAATTCAATGTGAAGATGTGGTATGAAATATACAGTTCTAGAGACTAATCATTGCTTTATAGACTTTGAGTGTTAATTGTTGAGTGATTTTCTTGTATTCATGGATATATTCTTATTTTATTTCTTACTTGAAGGATTTTATACTACTTTATAAGATTATCATAAAACTAGTTCGTATTCTTAAATTGGTAGAGTTTTCAATTATTTTTCAAACTTATTTTTGAAAAACCCCACCAACGTCAAGGACGGATTAATGGGCTACCATGCCTTGTATGCTCAAATTGAAAATCTTTTTAACTTGTGCATGAAAGGGAGGTAGTATGAGTTATACACTTGATCCTCATTATATTTTCAGTTGGTATCACAATTGATATTTTCATGTTTGTATACTCATATGTATTTTTCTATATATGTATGCTTCAATCTTCAAATAGTATCAATTTTGATTGGTATTTATATTTTCATACATATATATGATTTGATTGTGCTTACAATATCTTTACATATTAAAGCACAAATTATATTTATGCTAAGCTTGATTTATTTCTTAATGTCAATTACTTTTCAGTTGGTATCCAATACAAGCTTATGCATCGTTTTATTGGTATTTCATAAAGGGGGAGAAAATTCGTGTTTTATCTTTCAATCGATTTTATTTTCAATTGGTATCTTACTCCTATTCTTTATGATGAAAAATACTTTGTTGTGGTTTATGCTAACATTTTCAATATTGATATCAATAATCTTAAATTGGTATTATTCTCAATTTGGTATCTTTATTGTAAAATAATTTGTTTAACCAAAAAATTTGGTTTGTATTTTCAATTGGTTTTTACTTTCAATTGGTATCAAAATTTACAATATATATTTCAATTGGTATAAAAAATATACAATATTCATGTTCTATTGGTATCAAAAATTTACAAGACATTTTAAATTGGTATCAAGATATTTTCAATTGGTATCTTTTAGTATCTTAAAAAAATTTGTTTATTTTCAATTGGTATCATAAATTGGTATCATAATGTTTCGATATATACTTTTATCATAAATTGATATATTTTCAATTGGTATCATATTGTTTTGATATGAATTGCTTATATGTAAGGGAAGCTTAACATCTTCTCTATATATAAATTCATGTTGAGTGTATCTCATATTGACGAGCTTGATATTTCTTCTCTATGTCTTATACGTCTGTAGGGGGAGCTTCACATCTCCTTTTATATAATATATATATTGTGTTATGTGATTAGGGTTTAATCATCTCTTTTTCATGTAATGCATGCACGCAGGGGGAGTTAACTTTACGTTTCTCCTCTTCATGAATGTATATTGCACATATCTTTATTGTTTGATTGTTTTCGACCCTTTGTTGATGAATTGACAAAAGGGGAGAAGTATTTGATGAGTTTATACATGCATGTTTATTTCATTTCCTTATTTTATACAAAAAGGGGGAAAAGAATTTTGAGAGTTTTATATATGAATTTTTATTTACTTGTTTAATGCATATATATATATATATATATATATATATATATATATATATATATATATATATATATATATATATATATATATATATTGTTTATACAAAAAGGGGAGAAGTATTTGGAGAGTTTCTTTATGTTTATTTGCACATTTATGCATATATGTATTGTTTAGTTTATACATTCATATTTATTGTTTATTGTTATGCATGAGTTAAGGGGGAGTTTCTATGAAGCTTAACTTTAATCCATGCATATATAACTCCATGAGTTTTGTCATCATCAAAAAGGGGGAGATTGTTGGCCCAGAGGTCATCACTCTAGTTTTAATGATGATTAACTCATGTAGTTATAGTTTACTAATAATCTTGTGTTTAAATAATTTTAGAGATTGACCAAGATATTAGTAAGTGTTTAGCTTCAACAAAGGAGTTTGAGGCTAACACATATAGATTCAAGAGCTCGAGCGTCAAGATCGCACCTAGTACTCGGTTGGATCGCGTTTGGATCGAGTCGTCTTGGAGACAAGAAGACTTCGGTTGTGTTTTGGTTTTTGTTTAGATCTTGTGTAAAGATAGATAGTGTTGATATGCTCAAGTTCACATACACACACAAGTTTAAAGTTTATTGGTTTTGGTTTTCGGTTTAACCGGCTTTGGATTTCATGTCAAAAATATAGATATATATATCTTATATATATATTAGATTCTATCCATATACAATATGCTTCAAAGTTATTTCACTATCATGTTTTTTATTTATACAAGTTTTGGAGAAAATGGTTTTTCATTTCAAAAATTCAAGTTTTAGAAAAATACTGAGTTTGTGTTTAAGCTTAATTTCAATATCAAAAAAATAGTTCAAATTGTTTATAATATGTGTTGAATTTCAGTCACACATATTTGTATTTCAAAGATCTTATAAGAACTTATTTTTTAGAATTTATGTGATTTTATGGGATTTAATTGATATTAAAAAGACCAAGTTTTAATCCCTTAAATAAAGTGACCTGGCCTTCTGCCAGTCGACCGCACAGTCTACCGAGCCAGAAGTCGGTCGACCGGGTGGTCAATCGATGTGCACAAACGTGCACAATCACGTTTGGTTGGTGGGCCGGTCGACCGGCCAGAGAGCACTGCTCTCTGGATCTGGCCCCAGTCGACCGGGCGGTCGACCGGTGGCTCAACAGTCAGAAAAATGACCGTTGGCCGATCGACTGGGCGGTCGATCAAAAAGGCAATTTTTCCCTTTCCAGACTGCCAACGGGCAAATTTTTGAGAGGGTATAAATACCCATCTCTTGGGCTGATTTCTTCATAGTTTTTGAGAGCAAAATTTTTCCATCTTCTCAAATGTTTTAGCAATAAGTTTTATAAGAGTTTTTGGGTTAAAAAGGATTCATTTTTTTTTATTTTCAAGGGTTAGAAAAATCAAAGAAAATAGAGTATTTGGGATATTAGTTTTGATCTTCATTTCTATCTTATTCTAGTTATTTTTCCAAGTATTTTTTTTGTGATTTATTTTCCAAATACCTCATATTCTCACACTTGAGCTATCATATCTATCATATCTATAGGATCTTATTTTGTAAGAAAATTAGTTTGTTGTTTTTGAGATCACCAAGAGTTGTAGCCTTCTTGTGTTTGTTGTTATTCCTCTTGTGTAGAGGTGATTGTGGAGGTTGTGTTGATATCCTCTAAGTGTAGAGGTGATTGAGGAGTTGTTTTTGACTTTGTCCCTACCCCTCTATTGAGAGATGATTGTTGTTGGCTTTGTGCCTATCCCTCTAGTGAGAGGTGATTGTTGTTTAGCATAGTGCCCTATTCCTCTATTGAGAGGTTGATCTAGTGTAACTTAGTGCCTTACCTCTTGTGTAGAGGTTGTGTTGTTTGAGAGAGGAGTTGTGTACTCCAAGTTGTATTACCCAAATCCTCAGTGGAGGTTCCCTATGTGGGAAGTCCTGTGTGGGAAGTCTTGTGTGAAAATCCTTCTGTGTGAAGGTGGGGACGTAGAGCAGTGGCTCGAACCTCAAAACATATCTTTGTGTTTACGATTGATCCACTATCTCTAAACTCTCTCTCTTTTATACCTTGCATTATTTCATATTGTTCATTCATATATTCTTGGTATTGTTTGTGTGCCTCACTTGTGTTGAACCAAGAAAGCTTCATATAGCACCTCCAACTCTTATTCAGAGGAATTTAGAGGAGATAGTCCAGAGCCCTTCAACGGGAATTCGGCTACACTCTTTGGTTACACTTAGTGTATTACAATTAGTTTTAATTCTGCATCATTTGTCATAGATTATCCATACACCTATTCACCTCCCTCTAGGTATACTTTCAAGGTAATGAATTTTTGTCAAGTCCCTATTTGAATTGGCAAGTTTTATTAAGATTCAGTACCTGCGATGTTGTTGATATGGATGCATGTCACATACTATTGGGATGACCATGACAACATGACGTCAACGTTACCCATCAAGGCAAGAGGAACATCTACATGTTCACTTGGGAGGGCAAGAGAATTGCCATGAAGCCTATTCCACTACCACTGAAGCCGACTAATGAAGAAAAGCCAAAGTTCATATCGATATGCAACCGAGGTGAATTCTTAGTGGAGTCCAAAGAGAAAAAGCAATGATTTGGTTTGATAGTCAAACAAAAAATCGGTCCAGCAATTGAAGTTCCTGAGAAGATGAAGCCGATGCTGGAAGAATTTTAAAGAATAGTTCATGATGAGCTCCCGGACGAACTGCCACCAATGAGGGATATTCAGCACCATATTGATTTGATCTTGGAGTGAGTCTATCCAACCTCCCACACTATCGATTGAATCTAAAGAAGAGTGAAGTTCTAAGGGAGAAGGTCGAAGAACTGATTCATAAGGAGCACATTAGAGAGAGTATGAGAACATGTGCAGTGCTGGACCTTATGACGCTAAAGAAGAATGGAAGTTGACGCATGTGCGTGGATAGCTGAGCACAACAAGATTACTATCCGATATCGATTTTCAATACCTCTTCTTGACAATATGTTGGATCGATTGAGAGGATCGTGCATCTTTTAAAAGATTAATCTGAGGAGCGGCTACCACCAAATTCGTATTAGGCCTGGAGATGAGTGGAAGACGGCATTCAAGACTCTAGAAAGACTGTATGAGTGGATAGTCATACCCTTTGGACTATCCAATGTACTGAGCATTTTCATGAGATTAATGAATCTAGTGCTTAAACCTTTCTTGAAAAAATTAGTGGTTGTCTATTTTGACGACATCTTAATCTACAGTTCAAGTAAAGTCGAGCATCTCTAACATTTATGGGATGTGTTTACAGTTCTGCAATCTAATGAGTTATACATCAACCTGAAAAGTCCAGCTTCATGACTACAAACTTGATATTCTTGGGTATTGTTATTAGTTCACAAGGAATCCATGTAGACGAGGAGAAAGTGAGGGCAATTCGAGATTGACCTACACCCAAGAGTGTTACCGAGGTAAGAAGCTTTTACGGTCTAGCTATTTTTTACTGACGTTTCCTCCGCAACTTTAATAGCTGGTAGCACCCATGACAAACTGTCTGAAGAAGAAGGGTTCTTTCATATGGACTGATGAAGCTAGAAGCGCTTTTGAACTCATCAAGGAGAAGCTTTAATGCCCTATCTTAACCTTTCCAAACTTTAATAAGGTGTTCGAGTTAGAGTGTTGATCATACACGTGCATTACATATTTTCATATCATATGTGTCACATTTCTGTATTTATATTTGAATAAAACTCTGTTATTAATGTATTTTAATGTCCAGTAGTGTGCAGGATAATTAAGAAAGAAAAGAGAGAGATTGACAAATTTATCCAATTAATCAAAAGTTCAAATCAAAGGGGATCGATTCAAATCCAAAGGTTCTAAAAGCTTTCTTATCTGGAAACTGGATATATCAGATAAGATAATATCATCTAATTTCAAGAGAAAAACGGATTGTTTGAAGACCATATCGGATTCACTGAAGATAAATGGATATCTTATCAATTCTAAAAGATAAATTGAAAATCCAAGAGGATAAATAGATAGAGAGAAGATCAACGGATGAGATGAAGCAATTTAGATTCAGATTGAATATATTTTTGAATTTTAATCATAACTTTCGCTACCGAAACTCAAATCTGATACTTTAAGATGATCCAAAAAGAAAACTTAAAGGGCTACAATTCTTGTGTTAATCACTTTTTTCAATTCTCTCATTTGATAAGTGATATTCAGTAATAACCATGCTAACAAGCTGCAGATTAGAATTAAATTTCTGGATAAATCAAATCAAGTTTGGAGATAAGAAAAGAATTAAAATTCTGAAATAGCTAGCTCTCCCTATCTTCACACGCTTTCTATATCTCTAAATTTCTCCTATAAATACTCTCATACCTCGAAGGCAGAAGGGGCACCATCTCAGAGAGAGAGAGAGAGCTTTACTTTCAGTTTTTCTTTTCTTCTTCAATATAATTTTTATTTTTTATTTTTCTTTTTAGCTTAGGCTAGAGAGAGTTGCATGATTAAAAGAGAGGAAGAGTTATTTTAGAGTGATACTATTGTAATCCTTTCTCAAGAAACTTATATTGAAGGTGACAATTAATGGAGGTTTCTCATTTTTCTTTATTATGCTCGATCTCACCGAAGCCTTGCTTTCCTTTATTCTTTTCTATTACTTCGCTTTACTTCATATTAAGATAATTTTTTGTTGTGATTCAAACAGTAGAGGTAAATATTCTTCTTTTATTTTTATTATTGATTTTTGCATTAACTTTTCTTTATCTCCTTTTGTTTCCTTTTTTTTATAACTAAAACAACCCCACCACCATGTCTTCTTCTATCATGTTCTTCTTAACTTAACTTAATAGTTTTTTTTTTTTTTTAAACTGAGAAGATAAGTATTAACTAGTTTTGGTAAATTAAAAAAAGAAACTTACATAACACTTCCATCGATGTCCCTCCCTGTGGATCACGACCCGTTAGCCCTAGGCTATACGGTAGAATTGAGGACCTAGCATTGTTCTTAAAATTCTTTATTTTTCTGTGCAGATTTGGCTCGATAATAATTTTGGCGCCGTTGCCGGGGAGGGATGGTAAGTTTTCTTTACTTTGATTTTCTTTAACAAATTAATCCCTTTTTCTTCTCTGTTTTGATTTACAAGGGCTAAGTTAAGAAAACTAGGAGTTGCAAGGGACATATTACTACTCTATGCCTCTGTCCAAGAAGGTAGAGCATCAGAGCCCACAACTGTGGTGAACTACTAACTGTAGTTTCTTGCAGGTTGTTTGAATTTCAGAGAATTAGCTCTCTGTAGTTATTAGTTTATCTATTTAACTCACTCTGTACATGTTTCTAACTTCAACAGTAATGTGGTTGCTTTGTAAATGATAAAAAATGTTTAGACTCTTGCATCTTATGGCACATGTCTAATTCGTTTATCTTTTACATTACTATTGAAGAATGCTGGAGTAAAGGTATGTGTGCATTGCAAATAGTTTAGGAAATATATTTTGAGTGATCATATTGCTTGAGTGTCACCTATTGCTTTATACTTGCACAGTGCACTAAAAAGATTAAGGACATATTCTTAAATAAGATAAGGTGAGAAGTCATTACCCTCTCTTAGCCCACAAACTATCTCCTTACTCATTAACCTAGCCTAACTTAAAATTGAGTAGACGTTGGCCTTAGGAACATCTCGGACTCAAATAGGGATTGTCCTAAGGGAAAGTTGTTAGAAGTTGACTTTTGCCAAATCGGTGTCGAAGGTTGGGGATTGAGGGGCGAAACCCGAAGGCTGGTGGTTTGGCATAATTAGGCCCGTTGCTAAGGCACAGATACCTCCCATCAATCTTGCCCCTACCTGGCCGATTAAATTGTGGTCAGGTTCTGCAATATACCTCCTGTGGAAAATCAAAAGTTAGGAGTCGTCTAGGTCTAAGATCTATCCTAAATAGGCTAGATTTTTCTTTATTTTCTTATTTGTTTATTTGTTTGTTTTTGTTTGTTCTTGTGAAAAAGGATTATAATTACAATTATTCTGATTATAACTCAAATCTATATTTCACCCCAACCTTTTCCAATTCGGATATTACCAACCTGGCATTACATAACTTAACTCTAACTAACCAAGTATGCTAGATTGGTCTTATCTAAATCAATATATGCCCCAATCCCAGTATTATAAACAAGAATGGGATAATCATCACCACTCTTCACTGAGTCAGTAGGGATACAACTCCCCTGAGTCTTACTATCAACAGCCTTACCAGCAAATAACTTCATATACTCCACACCAAGGTGAACCTATAGAAGAAAAATCTTCTTTAGAAATTTTTTTTGAAGCCTTCCTTGAGTCCACACGACAAGTACAAATCATAGCGGACTCAACTCTCTCAAATAATTTCCAAATCCAAGATCCTTACTCTAATTTTCAAGTTCAACCATAACAAGAAGAACCTCTTGACTTAGAAAAGACTATGGAACTTATGGTTCAGTCCCAAAATGATTATATTCAATTCCAAACGAATTGTCTCCAATCTCTCAATAGGCTAGAAGTAAAAGTGAGTCATTTGGTCAATACAATTAATGATAAGAATGAGAAAAATCTACCTAACACATTTTCTGCCACTCCTGATTCTTCCAGTCATATTGTAACGCCCCGATCCCGCAGGTACGGGGACGTTATGGCGACGTACATACGCGAGGTGAAAACAACCTCATGCGTACGTTAAGCCTCAGTACAGGGAATCACCGCCATACACATAATGGTTCCAGCAGGAAATAAGTACAAGAATACCTGCAGAAAGGGGTTAGTGATCATAACAGATATAAAAACAGGGAGAAATAGGATAACAGAAATAAATTACCAAGATACCTATGAATAGTCTCAATGAGGAGTCTCCGATATGAACCCAATGGACTATCTGAGAATACGGTAACTCGGCTCTCCAACCTGGGCACGCAAACCAGGGTCGTCAGAAAGCGACCTAGTGAGTGGTAAAATGAAGGAGGTGGTAATAGATACAATAGTAATACAAGCACGATAATAATATATAATACATGATGTTGTACTAGTGATACCATATAATAAGTATATAATAAGCAGTAGAAATATATAAACATGTAAGCAGTAAAAATATATAAGTAGGTCATCTTTTAATGCCATCACTACCTAGCCGGTTATCATCAGGTCAGGTCTACAGTTTATATCATAAATAATGTTGTCTAGTGGTGACGTAATAGAAATGAACATGCTAGTTGTGACGTGATAGAAGTGAACATGCAGGTGGGCATAAGCAATATGAATATGCAGGTGGGCATATGCAATATAACCACAATACTGTGTTGTGCATATACAGTAATGATGTCTGCACGGAATACAGGAGACAGAATATATGCAATGCAGATTATACATGTACATGAGTAGGATGCCACCACAGAATGTATAGCATGAAACAGGTAATGTAACAACATATACAGGTAACATAATAACGACGAAATGATCAGGTACAGGAACATGTACAACTAAACAATAGAATACATGTATCAGGCAAGTCATGTTATTTATACAAGAGTAGCAATCAGTACCACCTGGTATTATAATCAATCTCTTCCAGTGTCCCATACCACTAGCAGTTCATACTGGAGCCCGCACTCCAGTCGAACTCATCCGGATATGGCCTACGAGTACCATTATCCAAACGAGAGAGTGACCAAATAACAAGTGTTCCCGACGTCACTATTGTGTATACTGTTTTATTATGTTAATTGGAAACCCATGGTCGAGGAGCTCTTATCGGGTAGGTGTATCCCGTGCATACCCGGGATCACGGCCTTAAACAAACCCCTGGCTGCTGAGACCAGGGCCCTCCGCTAAGAGGGGAACAATAATCAAGTAACGGGAGCTCATGGAGCAATTGGTAGGTAGCACTACCGTCCCCTGCAGTGGGACTAACAATATGGATCCAGTACATCACCCGATAAGATATAATCAACCGTCGAGTCTCCCCCATACCCAAGTTAGCTTTATGATCTGATATGTCAAGTATACACTGTAACAAGAACACATACAGTACATGATACGGGTAACATGATAACTGGACCAGAGCTCTGTTGATAGCATAGAACAATATAACGGGAAACGGGAACAATATAACGGGAAACGGGAACAATAAATGTGGGATTCCACATATCGCATATCAACAGTTCTCATGTCCAGTAACGGGAATATCCATATCAATAACAGGAAACAATCATATAAGCGGAAACCGGGATAACATGGAACAATAAGACATGTAACAGAAACAGTGTTCAATATAACGGAATCCCGGAATAGCCATGTAGCACTAATATAAATCATGATCCATGCAAACAGGAATACATAGACAATCAATGCATGTAGGCCGATGGGTCCAGTAGTATAAGAACATGAAGTAACTGTGTATAGCCTAGCCATGTAGTGGTGTAATAGCATATCCGTGTAGCAGTGGTGCACGACTATGCAGTAATAATGTAATGATGCACAATATCAATGTATGAGTGAAGCATGGACAAGGGACTTCACGAAATAACAGTGTCTAATGCATTCTGTGCATTAGCATGTCTGTAGGACGGTGATACTAGCACATGACATATTAGTGTCGCGTATCCATGGAACAGTGGTCATAAACATGAAATGATAGTGTCCTATGTCGTGTATCAGAGGTTGCCATGCAATCACTGGTCGAGTGTAGTGGTGGGTCTGTAACGGTGACTGTATCATAGTGACAGTATACATGTAGCGGTAACGAAGTGATAATGGCAAGTGATGTGAGAAATTTAACTAAACCACGTGAACTAGATAGACTCATCTCTTACGTATATGTTATAGACGTCTCTATCATGAAGTATCGCTTAAGTACCATGTATCGTGATTTATCCACATTTACGATTTATGAACTAAAGTAATCACTCAATCTAATATGAATAAATATAATTTATAAAAGAAAAACACTCACAAACTAGCCATGAGAAGGTAGCTCTCTTTCCCACGATAGCAACGGATCAAGAATCGTCCGAATCGGAGTCCGGATGCTCCAGTTATCGCCCGAAGACTAAATCAGAACAAAAAGGGTTAAATATGTAAATAAAAATATTTTAAACGCAAATACTGAAGGTACCAGGGGGGTTTCTGTAATTTTACCTTTAATGGGTGGATGCGGGTAGAGGGTTAACGGGTCGGGTTTTGATCCAAACCCAAACCCAATTAACTTATAGGAAAACGGTTTTTAACGGGTTTGGGGTTATTGGGTTCCCACAAAACCCAATATAGTTATTGGGTTGGGTTCTACCCAAACCCATAGAGGAGGAGCCAGCAGCAGCAGCAGGTGCTGCTGCTTGCTCGGGTGCGGGCCGGCTGGCCGGCGGGCGCTGGCCGGCCTGCCGGCGGCGGTCCAGCTCCGGCCGAGAGCAAAAGTGAGAGAAGAGGGTGAGGGAGAGAGGAAAGAAAGAGAAAGAGAGGGAGAGAGGAAAAGAAAGAGAAAGAGAGGGAGAGAAAGAAACAGAGGAAAGAAAAGAAAAGAAAAGAAGAAGAAGAAGAAGAAGAAAAAGAGGAAGGAGGAGAGGGGGGTGGCGCCCTGGCGGCGGGCGCGGTGGCGCGTGGCCACCTCTGGCCGCGGGCGTGGGTCAAGCCCCGCCCTGGCCTGAAACAGAGAAAGGGGAAAAGAAAGAGAGAGAGAGAGGAGAGGAGAGAGGAGAGAGAGAGAGAGAGAGAGAGAGAGAGAGAGAGAGTGAGGAGAGAGAGGGACGTTGTGAATTAGAGAGGGAGAGAGAGAGATTTTTAAGGGGGAAAGAAGAGAGAGAAAAGGCGGTGGAGAGAATGGCGGTGGGGGAAGTCTCTGGAGAAAGGGAGAAGGGGAAAGAAAAGAAAAGAAAAGAAAAAGGATTTAAAAGGATTAAAATAATATTATTTAATGCGACCCAATTTCGACTAGCTCCGAACGGTGCCCAAAAATTACAAAAATAGAGAATATTATCCTGAGACGTAATATGAAGACGGTTTGAAGAAATCCTATCTGGTTTGCAAATTAACAATCCCGGAGTGACTCGCCGATACCGGGCGACACCGGTTTGGCCGGATTTTTCATAACTTCAGAAAAATCTCCAAAAATACCCTAACGTAGATAATACGATTCTAAGACATATGGTGAAAGCGGCATCTCAAAAAAAACTCCATTTGTGAAATAAAAATCGTAAAGCCGAGATTATCGGTATCGGTCGCACCGACTACGGAGATTTCCAAAATAATCCAGAAAATCCTGAAAATTCTAAAATATTAGAAAATGAGTTTTGAAACTAAAATCAGCTCAATCGGACTACTAGAAAGATCAAATCAATTTATACGTCGTATCGCGTACTGATACGGTGATACGTACATCAGGGAGCAGGGGGTACATTTCTCCCCACCTTACAAAAAAATTCGTCCTCAAAATTTCAATGCAGGTGTGAGAGCAATATTTCCAACCCCAAAGCCGAAATGTTACGAGTCCACGACACTTCCGCTGCGCACTCTGAGATCTATAAGGAACTTGGGAGGAAGAAGTATTGTCGTGAACTAACACTAACGGATTGGAAGCAAGACGATGCAACGAAAGCGAGAAGGAAATTGGATGTTCTGGTTGTCAACTAGCAGGAAGGAAGGACTACAAAAGAGTCAAGAAATGAATTGTCAAGGTCATGGTATTCTTGTACTCGTTGCTGGAATCCCCAAAGTCAGATATAGATCAGTTAATCTGAACCTGATTGTAATGTTGGTAAGAGCCCAAGGATTGACCCAGGTGGTTACCCACACTAGGTATGAACCTAGGCTCTGATACCACTCTGTAACGCCCCGATCCCATAGGTACGGGGACGTTATGGCGACGTACATACGCGAGGTGAAAACAACCTCACGCGTACGTTAAGCCTCAGTACAGGGAATCACCTCCATAGACATAATGGTTCCAGCAGGAAATAAGTACGAGAATACCTGCAGAAAGGGGTTAGTGATCATAACAGATATAACAACAGAGAGAAATAGGATAACAGAAATAAATTACCAAGATACCCATGAATAGTCTCGATGAGGAGTCTCCGATATGAACCCAATGGACTATCTGAGAATACGGTAACTCGGCTCTCCAACCTGGGCACGCAAACCCAGGGTCGTCAGAAAGTGACCTAGTGAGTGGTAAAATGAAGGAGGTGGTAATAGATATAATAGTAATACAAGCACGATAATAATATATAATACATGATGTTGTACTAGTGATACCATATAATAAGTATATAATAAGCAGTAGAAATATATAAACATGTAAGCAGTAAAAATATATAAGTAGGTCATCTTTTAATACCATCACTACCTAGCCGGTTATCATCAGGTCAGGTCTACAGTTTATATCATAAATAATGTTGTCTAGTGGTGACGTAATAGAAATGAACATGCTAGTGGTGACGTGATAGAAGTGAACATGCAGGTGGGCATAAGCAATATGAATATGCAGGTGGGCATATGCAATATAACCACAATACTGTGTTGTGCATATACAGTAATGATGTCTGCACGGAATACAGGAGACAGAATATATGCAATGCAGATTATACATGTACATGAGTAGGATGCCATCACAGAATGTATAGCATGAAACAAGTAATGTAACAACATATACAGGTAACATAATAACGGCGAAATGATCAGGTACAGGAACATGTACAACTAAACAATAGAATACATGTATCAGACAAGTCATGTTATTTATACAATAGTAGCAATCAGTACCACATGGTATTATAATCAATCTCTTCCAGTGTCCCATACCACTAGCAGTTCATACTGGAGCCGCACTCCAGTCGAACCCATCTGGACATGGCCTACGGGTACCATTATTCAAACGAGAGAGTGACAAAATAACAAGTGTTCCCGACGTCACTATTGTGTATACTGTTTTATTATGTTAATTGGAAACCCATAGTCGAGGAGCTCTTATCGGGTAGGTGTATCCCGTGCATACCCGGGATCACGGCCTTAAACAAACCCCTGGCTGCTGAGACCAGGGCCCTCCGCTAAGAGGGGAACAATAATAAAGTAACGGGAGCTCATGGAGCAATTGGTAGGTAGCACTACCGTCCCCTGCAGTGGGACTAACAATATGGATCCAGTACATCACCCGATAAGATCTAATCCCGTCGAGTCTCCCAATACCCAAGTTAGCTTTATGATCTGATATGTCAAGTATACACTGTACCATGAACACATACAGTACATGATACGGGTAACATGATAACTGGACCAGAGCTCTATTGATAGCATAGAACAATATAACGAGAAACGGGAACAATAAATGTGGGATTCCACATATCGCATATCAACAGCTCTCATGTCCAGTAACGGGAATATCCATATCAGTAACAGGAAATAATCATATAAGCGGAATACCGGGATAACATGGAACAATAAGACATGTAACAGAAACAGTGTTCAATATAACGGGAATCCCGGAATAGCCATGTGCACTAATATAAATCATGATCCATGCAAACAGGAATACATAGACAATCAATGCATGTAGGCCGATGGGTCCAGTAGTATAAGAACATGAAGTAACTGTGTATAGCCAAGCATGTAGCGGTGTAATAGCATATCCGTGTAGCAATGGTGCACGACTATGCAGTAATAATGTAATGATGCGCAGTATCAATGTATGAGTGAAGCATGCACAAGGGACTTCACGAAATAACAGTGTCTAATGCATTCTGTGCATTAGCATGTTTGTGGGACGGTGATACTAGCACATGACATATTAGTGTCGCGTATCCATGGAACAGTGGTCATAACATGAAATGATAGTGTCCTGTGTCGTGTATCAGAGGTTGCCATGCAATCACTGGTCGAGTGTAGTGGTGGGTCTGTAACGGTGACTGTATCATAGTGACAGTATACATGTAGCGGTAACGAAGTGATAATGGCAAGTGATGTGAGAAATGTAACTAAACCACGTGAACTAGATAGACTCATCTCTTACGTATATGTTATAGACGTCTCTATCATGAAGTATCGCTTAAGTACCATGTATCGTGATTTATCCACATTTACGATTTATGAACTAAAGTAATCACTCAATCTAACATGAATAAATATAATTTATAAAAGGAAAACACTCACAAACTAGCCATGGGAAGGTAGCTCTCTTTCCCACGATCGCAACAGATCCAGAATCGTCCGAATCGGAGTCCGGATGCTCCAGTTATCGCCCGAAGACTAAATCAGAACAAAAAGGGTTAAATATGTAAATAAAAATATTTTAAACGCAAATACTGAAAGGTACTAGGGGGTTTTCTGCAATTTTACCTTTAATGGGTTGGATGCGGTAGACGGGTTAACGGGTCGGGTTTTGATCCAAACCCAAACCCAATTAACTTATAGGAAAACGGGTTAACGGGTTTGGGGTTATTGGGTTTCCCACAAAACCCAATATAGTTATTGGGTTTGGGTTCTACCCAACCCAATAGAGGAGGAGAGCAGCAGCAGCAGGTGCTGCTGCTTGCTCGGGTGCGGGCTGGCTGGCCGGCGGCGCTGGCCGGCCTGCCGGCGGCGGTCCAGCTCCGGCCGAGAGCAAAAGTGAGAGAGAGGGTGAGGGGAGAGAGGAAAAGAAAGTGAGAGAGAGGGAGAAAAGAAACAGAGGAAAGAAAAGAAAAGAGAAGAAGAAGAAGAAGAAGAAGAAGAAGAAAAAGAGAAGGAGGAGAGGGGGGTGGCACCCTGGCGGCGGCGCGGTGGCGCGCGCCACCTCTGGCCGCGGGCGTGGGTCAAGCCCCGCCCTGGCCTGAAACGGAGAAGGGGGAAAAAGAGAGAGAGAGAGAGAGAGAGAGAGAGAGAGAGAGACAGAAAGAGAGTGAGAAAAGAGAGGGACGTTGTGAATTAGAGAGGGAGAGATAGAGATTTTTAAGGGGGAAAGAAGAGAGAGAAAAGGTGGTGGAGAGAATGGCGGTGGGGGAAGTCTCTGGAGAAAGGAAGAAGGGGAAAGAAAAAGAAAAGAAAAGAAAAAGGATTTAAAATGATTAAAATAATATTATTTAATGCGACCCAAATTTCGACTAGCTCCGAACGGTGCCCAAAAAATTACAGAAAATAGAGAATATTATCCTGAGACGTAATATGAAGACGGTTGAAGAAATTCTATCGGGTTTGCAAATTAACAATCCCGGAGTGACTCGCCGATACCGAGCGACACCAGTTTGGCCGGATTTTTCATAACTTCAGAAAAATCCCAAAAATACCCTAACGTAGATAATACGATTTAAGACATATGGTGAAAGCGGCATCTCAAAAGATAACTCCATTTGTGAAATAAAAATCGTAAAGCCGATTATCGGTATCGGTCGCACCGACTACGGAGATTTTACAAAATAATCCAGAAAATCCTGAAAATTCTAAAATATTAGAAAAATGAGTTTTGAAACTGAAATCAGCTCAATCGGACTACCAGAAAGATCAAATCTATTTATACGTCGTATCGCATACTGATACGGTGATACGTACATCAAGGAGCAGGGGGTTACACATATTGACGAAGAATCATGGTATCTTGAAAATTTAACCAAGATTCAATTTCAGCACAAAACTTTAAACTTGACCAATATCAACTCATTGACAAATTGGCAAGTTTTCATTTTAATGAGATTGAATTTGAAGATGAATGTGGCACTGATTCCAATATTGTGATTCAGTTCTACTTTTGAGTCTATATAACTCTAGTATCCTTACCCGATTCGGGCCAATTCTGAACCAACACTGATTCCTATCCCTATAGAGCTTGAACATGAACCACTTATTTGGATAGTCACATTTCATTGCTGGAAAATGAATGTGAACTTCAATTCTATGATTTAGACCAAACTCATGAACCAACTCCGACTCTCGAACCTAAACTTGATTTGAGTTTTATTCTCCAATCAGTATCGGTTCATATTTCTTTCATTGTTGAGCATAAATCATCCATTTCACAAAACTATATTTCATTGTTGGACCATGGTTTACATCAATATGACTCCGTGATGATATCCTAAGATTAGTCATATAACCGGGAAAGATTTTATGCTAGGATCTTGCAGGATCCTATTCATATTAGAGAGTATAAAAATGCTAATAAGAAAGAGGAAATAAAAGGTGGGTTCTATGAAAATCTACACTATCTATATTGGGTAGAAATACTTGGCCCATAAAATCACTACCGGAACTACCACCTTGAGGTGACAATTTTTCATCCCTTCCTCCTTTTTCATGTATTATTGCATTTCATTCATACATTGAGGACAATGTATGAGTCAGGTGCGGGGAGGGTTTACTAACATGCTAACTTTACTGATTTAAAAAATTCCTTTCTTTAAAAACTTTTTGAAAAAAAAATAATACTTTGACTTATTTTTGTAAAAAATTAACTTAATTTTAAAGAATAGAGGATCATAATTAGGAGTTCTTATACTTAGCCAAATAAATTATTTGTTTGATTTTGAGGTTAGGAAGAAAAATTGAAAAAGTAATTTAGTCTTGATTTTTACCGTGATGAAATATGCATACTTTATACACTTACACACTTTAGGTTCTAAAACAAAGATTCTTACGCTTATATATATATATATATATATATTATATATATATATATATATATATATATATATATATATATATAATATAAAAAAACCTTTGATTGACTTGGGTATTTGTGTCTCATGAAGCATAATTATTCACGCCTAAAAGTGGCTCATATAAATAAAAATTCTTAGTTTTGTGGCCTGTTTGCTCAAGTACTAAATCTTTGGGATGTTTTCTCACCCGGTGCCCTAAAATCGTCTGATTTGAGAGTCACCGACTAAGGCTCGTTACATAGGCGAATTAGAAAGCCTAATAGAGCTAAGGGATATTACCGCCATAAAAAAAAAAAAAAAAAAAGAAAATAATAAGGCATAAGAGGAAGAGTTGAAGAATCCTAACTCAAATTTTTGCGGTCACAAGGTGCATATGACTTAGGGTAAAATAATAGACTAGATAAGAAATACAATTCAATCCTCACCTTGATTGAAAACAAGATTTCGAATAGAGACTAAGTTTAGAAATGACTAGTTCTGATAATCCTATGACTTATAAATTACTTGAATTTTTACATTAATATTTCAAATATTTTTTTCCTTTAAAATGTATTTTCAAAAATACTAACAATTTATTTCTTTTTCTTTATAGATTTTGTGGGTGTAATCTACTGAAAACCCTCATGAGACAAAACTTGTCCTCTAGGGGTAACCTAGAGGTTTAAAGGCTTGTTACACGTGCTAAGTGCAATCGTGATTCCTAGAAAGTGTGTTAGGTTAGGTCAGTTTAGTTTTCTTTTCTTTTCTCTTTTTCCCTTAAGGATGAGCAAAAGATGAGTGTGGGGAGTGCGAGCATACACGTGCTTTACATATTTTTATATCATATGTGTCACATTTCTATATTTATATTTAATAAAACTCTCCTATTAATATATTTTCATGTCGAGTGGAGCGCAAGGTAATTAAGAAAGAAAAGAGAGAGACAGATTGACAAATTTATCCAATTTAGTCAAAAGTTCAAATCAAAGAGGATCGATTTAAATCCAAAGGTTCTAAAAGATATCTTATCTAAAAATTGGATATATCAAATAAGATAATATCATCTATTTCAAGAAAAAATAGATTGTTTAGATCCTATCGGTTTCGCTGAAAATAAATGGATATCTTAGTAATTCTATAAGACAAATTGAAAATCTAAGAAGATAAATAGATAGAAAGAAGATCAACGGATGAGATAAAGCAATTTAGATTCAGATGGATATATTTAGAATTTTAATCATAATTTTCGCTATCGAACCTCAAATCTGATGATTGAAGATGATCCAAAAAGAAAACTTAAAGGGTTACAATTTCTATGTTAATCACTCTTTTTAATCTATCATTTGTTAAGTGATATTCCGTAATCAACACGCCAACAACCTGCATATTAGAATTGAATTTCTGAATAAATCAAATTAATTTGGAGATAAAGGGAGAATTCAAATTCAGAAATAGGCAGCTCTCCTATCTTCATACTCTTTCAATCTCTCTGATTTTCTCCTATAATTACCCTCAAACCTCGAAGGCAGAAGGGGCACCATCTCAGAGAGAGAGCTTTACTTTAGATTTTTATTTTTCTTCAATGTAATTTTTATTTTTATTTTTCTTTTTAGCTTAGGCTAAAGAGAGTTAATGATTAAAAGAGAGGAAGAGTTATCGTAGAGTGACACTATTGTAATTCTTTTTCAAGAAACTTATATTGAAGGTGAGGAGGTTTTCATTTTCTTCATTGTGCTCGATCTCGCCGAAGCCTTATTTTCCTTTATTCTTTTCTGTTACTTCACTTTACTTCATATTAAAGTAAATTTTTGTTATGATTCAAATATTAAAGGTAAATATTCTTCTTTTATTTTTTTTATTTTTGATTTTTGCATCAACTTTTCTTTATCTTTTTTTGTTTCCTTTCTTTTATAACTAAAAACACCACCACCACCATGTCTTCTTCTATCATCTTCTTCTTAACTTAATATTTTTATTTTTATTTTATAAACTGAGAAGATAAGTGTTAACTAGTTTTAGTAATTAAAAAAAGAAGCTTACATAACACTTCTATCGCTGTCCCTCCCTGTGGATAACGACCCGTTAGCCCTAGGCTATACGGTAGAATTGAGGACCTAACATTGTTCCTAAAATTCTTTATTTTTTGTGTAGGTTTGGCTCGATCAAGTGTGATGCTGACGGAGTGAGCATTGGAGCAGTACTCTCATAGGAAAAGCGACATATTGCCTTTCTCAGTAAAAAGTTAAATGAGGTATGATAAAAGTGGTTTACATATGAAGATGAGTTATATGCACTGTACCGTTCATTGAAGTCATGGAAGAGCTATCTTATAGCTAGTGACTTCATGCTGTTTTCGGATCATCAATCACTCCAACACTTCAAGAGCCAAAGCACATAAATAAGATGCATGCAAGGAGAACATCCTATTTTGAGCAATTCACTTTTGTCATCCGTCACAAAACTGGAGTAGATAACAAAATTTTCAATGCATTGAGTCGAAGAGTTTAACTGTTGGTTTATTACAAAGTGAAATCATTGGGTTCGAATGCTAAAGGAGCTATATAAAGAAGATGAAGACTTTGCTGATATTTGGGAGAAGTGTACGTCATAATAGCACGCACAAGATTTTCATATTCTAGACAGATTTTTTTTCTTAAGGGAAGCCAGTTATGTGTACCTTCTTATAGACAATAAAAAAGGGTGACATACCCGTTGAACTGTTGATTGAGTTGTTGTAAGCAAACTTTGCTTGTGACAAAACTTGATCCCACGCTCTTAGCTTGTCTCCGCATATACTTCTCAACAGGTTGCTTAAGATGTGATTGACTACTTCCATCTGGCTATCAGTATGAGAATGTGCCGTTCTACTGTATTTCAGTGATATATCAAATCTCCTCCAAACAGTAGTCCATAACGTCGCTAAGAACTTGATGTCTTGATCTGAAACAATAGAACTCAGCATGCTATGTAATCTCACAATCTCTTGAAAGAACAGCTTGGCCACATGTGGTGCATCGAAGGTCTTTTTAAAAGGAATAAAATGTGCCATCTTGGAGAATTGATCTACTATCACGAAGATAGAATCCACTCTTTTGTGTGCGAGAAAGTTCTAGCACGAAATCATGCTCAAGTCCTCCCAACTATTTTTGAGGACGGGCAAAGTTGTATACAATCCTGTATTTGGGCTTGTCCTTTAGCAGCTTGACAAACCTGAAAACTCCTCACAAGTAGTCACATCCTTTTTTAATTGGGGCCAATAATATCTCTCTTCACGACTTGTCGTTGTCTTGTCTCTCCCAAAGTGCTCGGCAACTTTCTCCCTCAATAAGTTTTCTTTATCATCTAATTTTTAGTCAATACTTTTTGAGTTTTCCTCATATTTTGCTCATGAATTCGAGTGTTCTCTTTACCTCATGGATTCGGGTCGCTTGCTCGTGGATTTAAGCAATTATTCTTTACCTGAAGGCTTCGTCAGGTTCGTCAGCGCTAGTACGATATCTAACCCGTGTCATTCGTCTCATCACTTCCCCGTCCGCGTCAAGTGATCAAGCTAGTTCATTCTGTTTGCTTAATTTGTTCAGCATGTGGTGTTCAGTTTGCGATCAATCTGCTTACAACTGTGATATTGGTTTCTTATCTGTGTTAATTCTGCATGTGTGAGGGAAAATAGAGATGTTTCTGTGAATTAGTGAGTGTGAATTAGGGCCATGTTGGGTTAATTAGTTTATTCGTTCACCATAAAATTTTTTTGTGACAAGAAATGTTGTCTAATATGCTTACCTAGTGGCAATTCGACTTTGATTATAAATCTTTGATACTTCCAGTGAATAAGCACGAAAGCAAGTAGACCACCAGCATGTAACCAGACTAACCAGTGTTGAGGTGGTGTAGGTCTTACCTGCTTTGAGTGATAGGTATGTCACTGATTATTCAAAATAGGTCATGTATTTGTACATATATGTAACTCTTGTTGGATACTTTTATATGAATTGAACAAATATTAGGTTCATAACAACTACAAGATGTGAACATGATGCTTTATATCTTTTTCCAAGATTGACAAGTTGTACTGTAATCAATTAGTCTTAGATCTAATGAAGCTGACTGTGGTCCAATGTCAGTGCTCCCTTCAATCTAGATGATGGCAGAACAACTAAGTATGTTGGGGCAGTCTAAAGATGAGGATATGAGAAGAAGACTGTGCACTATCTTGTATGCTGCTTGGGAGTTATGGAAGCAAAGAAACTGTTGGGTATTTAAGCGAGGGAGAACAAAGCTGAGTTCTATGTGCATTCAGTAAAAGTTCAGGTAGTTGAAAGATTGGAGACAATGGAGAGCACTGTATTTCTCTCACTAGATGGGTCTGCTGGGTGCCGCCACCAAGGTATGTATACAAAGCTAATTTGACGCTGCTGTAAGGGAAGATGGAGGTGCGACGACAGCTTGCGTGGTTAGAGACTATACTGGAAATGAATTCATAGTTGCAGGGAAGCATGTTGAAAGCACTGAGATTGTTGAAGCAGAATGCAGAGCTGCTTGAAAACTTTAAGTTTGCTGCAAGCTCACTTCTGGGATGAATGGGTGTGGATTGAAGGAGATGCCCTGTTGGTGATTGAAGAACTGACTTCAAGAGAGCTTCAGACAAATCCCTCTGTTCTTATTGAAGATGCAAGGATGCTGGTGAAAGGTACGACGATACACAAAATCTCTCATATCTATAGAGAAGGAAATCAGTGTGCAGATTGGACTACTACACTAACTCGTGAGTTGGATTCTGATGTGTTGTTTCGAGATGAATTTCCCTCTCCATTGCATAAGATAGCTCAAGCAGATGCCAAATATGAGAGGTTGTAATGAGATAGCCTGAGGGCCTTTTGCTAGCCAAAAAAAAAAAGTGAAATAAATAAGTCAGTGAAAATGATTTGTACCGCACAGCGTACTAACTTCATACAGATTTTCCCTTTTAAATTATACCAAAATTCCTTTAACACTTGCTCTTTGTTAAAATATAAAATATTATAACTACACATAAAACTATATACATAATGTTACTTGGTTTCTGCATCCATGATGTTTGTGTGTCAATGTTTTTTTGTCAAAATTTGTGTATTCATGTATATGTATTGTATCTGATCGTTGTATCTATATCCGTCCAACCTAGTCATATGCAATCCATGTGGAAACATTCTATCGCTTATCCAGCGGCAGAAATGATAAAAGATGACAGATAATATTTGGAAATTAAGTTTTAAGGTATTTATCTTAAAATTAGTAAAGTTTATGATGTTATATTGTAGGCGTGCCTTTTATCTTAACTTTCTTAAAGTATACTCAGGCAAGACCACCAAATTAACGTTGCTAAAAAATACAATTAGATTAGAGGATTAAAATATTATTATAATTAAAATTTGTCTTATTTAAAACATTTTATATTTTGAAGTTTATATGTGGAACATTTTGCTACAACCATCTACTTTTCTTCATAATTGGAAAAAAAAAAAAAACTAGCTTCATAATTATTTTTGCTACAATCTCATCCACGTCATCATAAACTGATTCCTCCTATTCATCACTTCGTTATATATTTTTCATGTTCTCTTTTATCCTTTCTCATCGCCCTCGACGTTACTCTCCCCTCAACCTTAACCTCAACGCAGAGTCATTTGCGGATCGATCTACGCGGTCAGGTCGCCGCGGGGTGGAAGAGGGGCGGGAAGCCCCTTTCCGGAGGCGAGGACGGAGCCCCAGGAATTTTTTGGGATCAATCTTTTGCAGATCTCGTTTGTTCGTGCTCGCGATGAGTTTTTTTTGTGTTTAGATCTGGAAAGTATTAGAGATCATTCGATGTCATTGGACGAGAGACTGCTGATGATGACGATGCTGATATGAGAGGATTACGACTCAAGATCGCAGTCCTCTGCGAGGACTGACTCAAATATATGACATTTTGTGAAGACTGCGATCATGGTCCCAGCTTAATAAAGAGGACTGCGATTATAGTCGTAATCCTATAAAGACTCAGAAAACATGATATTTTTTTAAGGACTGCTATAATGATCACAGTCCCCATAAGTAGTGCATTTTATGAGAACTGCGATTATGATCGCAGTCCTTAGAAATATGGTTGCGACCATTTTGTGAGGACTGCGATCATAGTCACAGTCCTCAGAAATAGAGCATTTTTTAAGCGGTTTGTTTGAAGTGATTACTTAGAAGCATTTTCATCTTTCGCGCAGATGAGTGCTTCAGCGCTTGACACATGAGCGCGCATCCTGACTTTTAAAAAAGAAAGTGACTGAAGCGAATAAAATTATGCGAGTGAGCTTTATCCTAATTACGGTTTAACTTAAGTGGCTAATGTAGCGCGCCGACAACAACCCAATAGAGGAACCCTAGATCTCCAACGCACGAAGAACAGTACCACAAATAGCACAAACAAACAATCCAGAGAAAGAATACGAAACAAAGATTTAACGAGGTTCGGTCTTATTGCCTACGTCCTCGGGGCAAGAAAGGGGGAGGGTTTTATTAATTTCAGCAAATCAATACACTTACAGTAATGGGGATCGGGAGAGTTCTGCCTCTGCTCTACTCTACTCCACAATTGCACTCAAACCATACGATACTTACCCTAGAAATCCAACACAGCCTTTAAATAGGGTTCAAAATAACCCTTTCCGAAACAGGCAGACCCGATTGTCGGTCGACCGGCCGGTCGACCGACCCTATGCACCGGTCGACCGGGCCGGTCGACCGGGCCCAACCGAGAGTTGGGGCACTTCAGTTGGTCGACCGCCCGGTCGACCGATCTCCTTCTGCGGTCGACCGGACCGATCGACCGCTACCTGTGCATGTCTGCGTGCACGTCGGTCGATCGGACCGGTCGACCGAGCCACTGCTTCTGCCGACGGTCGACCGGGCCGGTCGACCTTGCACCTGCTGTAGCTGATGTTTCTGCTGCTGCTGAATTTCTGGATCTCCATTCGTCGACTTCCTCGACGATCTTCATTCGTCGACTTCCGACTTCCTCCCCCGACAATTCTCCACCTCGGTGAAGATTTTTCCAAAAAAATATGAGCCGATCAACAATGTACCCCAATCTATCACCTGGCGAAATCGACACACGATTTCGGCGAAATCGACACACGATCTCGGCTTGCGCGCACCGGACGAAATCGACACACGATCTCGGCGAAATCGACACACGATCTCGGCTTGGAATCTGTAGCTCAGCTATCCACTGGAAAATATCGCACATGCCTTCCCTACACTTCACCTTAAAAGAACTACCATACATGTCGATCACCAACCCGTGACTCCTACTCCGCAACTTCATGACCTCACGAAGACTCCTCATGAGCCAACACTGACTCTCCAACTGACTAGCTCTATCTAGTCTACCTGTCTTCCACTGACTGTCCAACCAAGTCTGCGTAGAGCATACCAACCATCATCATCGGCTTCAACTGGATGCACACCACTCCTTATGTAAGCTCAACATCTTCTCACCGGAAGATCAACCTGTTCATCGAAATCACAACACCTCACCTCTACGTGAAGTCCAACTGGCCAAAAACACTTCACCTCTACGTGAAACCTCTCCTGTTGGCCCAGAGGCCTTCCACTCTAGTTTTGATGATGATTAACTCATGTAGTTATGTGTACTAATAATCTTGTGATTTTAGTTTCAGATCATTAATCAAGTTATTAGTAGGTGAGTAGCTTCAACAAGATGATTTGGAAGCTTTCACATGTTGATTCAGAGCCCGAGCGTCAAAGATCATATATAGCAATTGCTCGGTAGATCAAGGAGTTTTGGATCGAGTCGACTTGGAGATTGCGCTCTACAAGAAGACTTCGGTACCATAGTTTAGTTTTGTGTTTAGATCCAAAATTATAAAGATTAGAATAGTATGATATGCTCAAGTTCACAACACACACGTTTCATGTTTTGGAATATTGGTTTTCGGTTTTCCTTTTCTTTGGTTTAACCGATCTTGGTTTTCATGAATAGATAGATCAAAACAAGTTTACATGGTTTAATGTATATTAGATTTGTTCTATATACATGCATGCTTCAACTATTTAAACAAACTTAGTTTGATAGTCTATTTCATGTGTTTTATTTTTGGTATTTCTAAAACAATTTTTGGAATTAATGTCAAAAACATGGATATATATATGTTTCATGTATATAGGATTATATCCATATACATCATGCCTAAATGTTGTTTAAATATCATGTTTTTGTATTTGGATGAGTTTTGGACAAAACGTATTTTCTATTCAAAAATCCAAGTTTTAGAAAATACAGTTTTTGGTTTTTGGCAAAATTTCTATAACACAAAAAATAGTTCAAAATGTTTGAGATTTGTGTTAAACTTTTTAACACAAGTTTGTATTTCAATGAAAAATGATAAAACTATTTTTGTGGATTTTTAGAGATTTAATGGGAATTTTTAGGATTAAAAAATTACATGTTTTGCTGACCAGAACAGTCTCTGCCAGGCTAGGTCGGTCGACCCCTACGGTCGACCGCACCAAGTAGCCGGTCGACCGTATCAGTCGACCGACGTGCACGGATACGTGCACGCTGGCTGCCACATGGTCCGGTCGACCGCACGGGCGACCGACTGCATGCAGGCAACTCTCTGTTTGTTTCGGTCGACCGGGCGGTCGACCGGTAGCTAGCAACGGTCAAAATGTGACCGTTGGCCGGTCGACCGATAGGTCATTTTTGGCAGGATCTGCTGCCAACGGCTATATTTTTCTGGGGGCTATAAATACCCCATTAATGGTCAATTTTCTATAAGATTTTTTGTGCGAATTTTTCCTGACTCTCTAGTGTTTTCACAGCAATCAAAAGAAGTTTTTGGGCTTTATATTGATCAATCTATTTGGTGTTTTTGTTAGGGTTTGAAAAATCAAAGAAAAGGGTTTTTGGGAAAAAGAGTTTTGATTCAACTTCTATATCTTGGTTTTAGTTTTTCCCAAGGATTTTCTTTGTGATTTTGATTTTCATTCCATTGGTTTTCTCCACACTTGAGCTACATCTACTTTCTTATTCTATAGGATCTTTGTGTGGGAGAAAGAGATTGTTTGTGGTTGTTTGTTAGACCACCAAGTTATAAACCCAATCTTTTCTTGGCTTTGTGCCTTTGGGTTGTATCCCTCAAGTTGTGAGGTGATCCTTGTATTGGTTTGTGCTAATCCCTCAAGTTGTGAGGTGGTTGTTGTTGGCTTGGAGTTGTGCCTCAAGGAGGAGGTTGTGTTTGTAAGGAGAGGAGTTGGGTACTCCTTGTAATTGTTATTGCCCCAAATCCTCGGTGGAGATTCCCTTTATGGGAGTCCTTTGTGGACAAGCTAGTGGACTTAAAATCCTCCTGGGTGAAGGCGGGGATGTAGAGCTGGGTACTTGAACCTCGAAACATATCTTGTTGTTTGCGCTTGATCCCTTGGCTCTTACTCTATCTCTCTCTCTCTCTTTACTTTGTGCCTTGCATCAATTCATATTGTTCATTCATACTTATATGCTTGGCTTGGTTGTGTGCATCACTTGTTGCTTGTATTCTTGTGTAATTGCAATTAGTTTTTAGATTCCGCATTAAGTTCATTAGATTAGCATTATCACCTATTCACCCCCCTCTAGGTGATTTTCAATTGGTATCAGAGCCTCCGCTCCTGATATTTAGGTTTAACCACCTAGGAGTGAGATCTTGGTTTGCTAATCTTCATTTGCATTGTTCATTTGCACACATATAGTTGCACTCATAGATAGCCCTCCTATGTTTGACTTTTTTAGACTTGATGTTTGGAAGGCCAATATGAGTAGTCATTTGAAAAACTTAGGACATCTAGTTTATCAAGCCACTACTAATGAATCCTACCCAAATCATAGCAAGCATAAAAAGGCAAATGCATTAGCACTTAAAACACTTAGAGCATCTCTTAATGAAGATCTTTTACTGGTGTTTGATCATTATGATTTGGCTTTTACAGTTTGGAGCATATTGACTTCTCCCGAGCTACCAAGGATCATCAACAAGTTGAGAAGATCTAGGAGAGACATGTCCGACGAGCATTGCCTCATGGTCCAAGGGAAAGACTCCCTTAAGGTACAATCGGATTCTCAACTAGATGATTGCTCTAGTTCCTATTGCGATGGTTGTTTAGAAGCTCAAACCTTAAATATGGAACTTGCCACAAAGCTTGAAAAATTTTTGGAAAAACATAATCTTTTGAAAAAGAATAATCTTGAACTAAAAGAAGAAATGAAGGATTTATGCTCAACTTTTAAATCGGTTTTGCAAGAGAAGGAAGAGATTACTAGTGAACGTGACTCATTAAGATCTCAACTAGACCTTGCCCTAAAAGAGATTGATGTTTTGAAAAGCAAAAATGATTGTGATGATGTTGTGAAAAACAATGAGGTTTTATCTTCTAAATTAGACTTTGTTTTAAAAGATAACCTTGTTTTGAAAAATGAAATTGATTTCATTACAAAAGAATTGGATTCAGTTTTAAAGAAAAATGAATCTTTGAAAATTGATATTGATTCTCATGTGTGCCATGCTAGTGTAGCTTCTTCTTCTAGCACACCTATTGCATGTTCCACTTTATCTTCAAGTATTGAAAAAGATATAAATGTTTTGAAGAAAAGTGTTGAATGTTTGGGCTCCACTGTGAACCAATGTACTTTGAATCATACACGCTTGGAAACCTTGGTTCGCAAGAAACAAGTTCTATCTTTACATGTACACCCATCACGTCATACACATGCTCATCACGGACACAACCATAACATGTATGCTCATGTGTACACATGTACACATTGTGGTCGAAAAGGCCACCTTGCTAGATTTTACTATGATCGTTTACATATTGAAAATTTAGCAAATATCTTGTTTGGGTTAGGAAAGATACTAACCCTATGGACCCAAAAGAAAATGGGTACCAAAGACCACCCCTAAATTTTTGATGTAGGTGTGGGCTCTCGCATCACGTGAGAGTAGCGGTGCCTTGGAGTGGATGCGTTCCGTACTTAAGAGAAAACAAATTTGGATGCATCACTTTCAAGGGGAGTTTGGTGGAGAAGGACCACCATTGGTTTGGAGAACTAGAGAGGTGCCTTCATCGGTTCTGGTATCTATCTCTAACTCCCGTTTATATTTACATGCTTTTCATGTTCATCTATTTATAGCATGTCATGTTTTATTGTTCATTATGCTTATGTCATGTTGATTAGATTAGTGATATACATGTTTAGTTACTTGAGACACCCATGTTTTATATGGATCTATATTTAGTGTTCTCACCTTTTTTAAACTAATATGTATGCACTAGATCTAATGAACATGCATATACATAATGATCATATGAATGTTTATGATAATTTGTTTTGATGACTCATGTTTTGTTTAGTATGTTAAATGCCATATTTATTAGACTTTTGACATGCATGTATAGCTCTTGAGATCACCCATGTTTATATGGACCCATATGTTGTGTTCTCACCATTTGTTTAGCTATTATGTATATCATGATTCTAATAGCATGTGGATTTACATAATGATCATGTTTATGATTTTCATGTTGATTTATATCCCGTTTTATGCTTAATGATTTGATTACTTGTTTAGATGTTAGTTTTCATTAAGACTAGAATTTATTCTTGTACATGTAGTGGGACACAAATAAATCTTTATATATGTTGAAAAACACCTAGAGGGGGGGTGAATAGGTGTAATTGCTAATCTAATGATCTTTTTGAACTAAGTATGATGAATGATGCAACGATCTCTCAAAAATAAGACTAAGAGCCGAATACCCCTTGCGAGGTTCTGAACTTCTTCCTCCCAATTCCCCTTGATATGGGTTAGAGGTGCGCAATGCAACCTTGTTGTATTGAGATATGATCGATCAAGGCAAAGTATGATGATGAGAAATGTGATGCACACAATATATCACAAGAATTACAAGCTTGAATTAAAAGCACAAGGAAGATACAAAATTCACAAGCAAGTAATAAGGAGCAATAAAGTGTTAGAGGAATTTAAAGTAAGAATTGGACGCAAAGGCAATCGCAAACACAAATATTTGTTTCGAGGTTCGAGCCACCGCTCTACTCCCCGCCTTCACCTCCGTGAAGGGTTTCCACTATCCACCGAGGACGCCTTTACAATTTGGTCTACCGAAGACCGAGCACCGAGCTCCACCGAGTACAATGGACCTCTACCGAAGAGGTTGCTCCACAAGGAAAGGATTACAAGAACAAAGTGATCACCAACAAGATCACTACACTTTTTCTCAAACTCTTTTACAAACACTCTCACTTCAATTTCAACTTCACTATAGAATGAGTATAGGATTTTGGCTCTATGAAGTGTGGTGAGAAAACTTCAGTTGTAGAGTGATATAGACAATCAAACACAACTGAAAAACAAACTTTAAAAGAATTAGAATGAAGGCTTTAAACTCTTTTCTTTTCTCTTTTGAAAACAACACAAACTTGAGGATTTTTCTAGGTGATATGCAAGAGAAACTTCTCCTCTATTTATAGGGTTAAAAATAGGTTAAAAACAATTTCTTTTGGTCTTATTTTCTCTGAAAAAGACCTGAAAATCGCTGAAAAAGTCTGCCAAGAAATCAGATAAAAAACAGATTTCAGAATTGTACAAAAGAGGAAAGAGCCGTTGGGTTTTTGCAGGCTTGGCGGTCGACCGGTCCGGTCGACCGCCAGCCCAGCTGCAAAGAGCCGTTGGCTCTCGGTCGACCGGTCCGGTCGACCGTCCCAAAAGAGGAAACACAGTTTCCTTCTTCCGGTCGACCGGTCCGGTCGACTCAGAAAACCAGAGAGCAGAATGCTCTTGGTCGGTCGACCGGTCCGGTCGACCGACGGACGTGCACAGACGTGCACGTCCAGGCACGGCGCCGGTCGACCGGGCCGGTCGGCCGGTCAGCCTGAAATAAGAAAACTGCAGGTTTTGATCTTGGAAAAAATTTTGAAAAATTGTTTTAGGTTTAAACAAACTAGAGTAACATGTTAGTAGAGGTATGTATACATGATCTAGACAATATATTTATTTTATAACACTTAGGTTCATGTAAATCTCTACTAAGGTATGAAACCAATATTTTGAAAATGAAAACAAGATCAAATTTTATCAAAACCAAATTTTGTGTGTGTGTATCCTAGAGCCAAATAACCAAGACTCAAACTTTAACATTCTATTCTTACAATGATTCTAAGGACTTCAAGATCTTCAATAGGCTTCTTCATATGATCTTCAACACTTGTTCCTTGAGCCCAATTGGAGTTGTCTTGAGTCCAAATCCTTGTATTTGTGAGAGAAGACTTCTAGAATGAATAGAAACCTGAAACACACTTAAACAACAAATATTATTAGTACAAATAACTAATATGTTTTGTAATCATCAAAATACACTAATCATGGGTGATTGTAACCTTAGCCAACAATCTCCCCCTTTTTGATGATGACAAAACATATAAGTTATTTAAACAAATAAAGGAAGAAGAGCTTGGAAAGCTCCCCCTCAAACAATGCTATGTAAAAAAAATAACTATTAGTGAGATACATGAAGCATTGAAAACCCAATATTTTTGTCAAAAGCTTAAATACCATTTGAAATCAAACTTAAACTTTTAAATCAACAAACTTATTCTCCCCATTTTTGTCATACATCAAAAAGGGTTAAAACAAAACAAAACACCAAAATAGAAATTTTTTAAGAATCTATCATGCAAACATTCAACTCACCACAAATAAATGAAAATCTAGCATAATCTAGAAGTTTAGTAAAAAATCGGCAAGTTGAAAATCGGTAGAAACATAATCAATATCAATATCACCTTTCTCATAATGATCTCTAAGAAAGTGATATCTAATGTCAATGTGTTTGGTTTTACTATGTTGATTTGCATTCTTTGTCATGTGAATAGTACTAGTATTATCACAAAATATTTTAACATGATCAAAGTGTAAATCATAGTCAAGGAGAGTATGTTTCATCCAAAGAACTTGTGCACAATAAGCTCCGGCTGCAACATACTCCGCCTCGGCGGTTGATAGGGCTACCGAATTTTGCTTTTTGGAAGACCAAGATACAAGACAATTACCTAAGAATTGACATGTTCCACTTGTGCTCTTCCTATCTACCCTACAACCCGCATAGTCGGCATCCGAAAAACTCTTCATTTCAAATAATCCGGTCTTAGGATACCACAAACCCATTTCAATAGTGCCCTTAAGGTATCTAATTATGCGTTTAACCGCAATTATGTGAGATTCTTTAGGACAAGATTGAAAACGTGCACAAAGACAAACGGAAAACATAATATCCGGCCTACTAGCCGTCAAATAAAGCAAACTACCAATCATGCTACGATATAATTTAATGTCTACACTTTTACCTTGTTCATCCTTGTCAAGCTTTGTAGTTGTTGCCATGGGAGTTTTGCTTACTTTCGATCCTTCAAGCCCAAACCTTTTGATTAGTTCCTTTGTGTACTTGGCTTGATTGATGAAGATCCCATCCTTCTTTTGCTTAATTTGGAGTCCAAGGAAATAGTTGAGTTCCCCCATCATAGACATTTCAAATTCATCCTTCATGCATGACTCAAAAGCTTTGCAAAGAGATTCATTAGTAGAACCAAAAATAATATCATCCACATAGATTTGCACAATAAGAATATCCTTTTCTACATGTTTTGTAAACAAAGTTGTGTCAATTTTACCTTTCTTAAAACCATTTGAAATCAAAAATGAAGAAAGTCTTTCATACCAAGCCCTAGGGGCTTGTTTTAAACCATAAAGAGCTTTATCTAATTTAAAAACAAAATCCGGATGTGTAGGATCAACAAACCCGGGGGGTTGTTCAACATACACCTCCTCTTCAATAAATCCATTTAGAAAAGCACTTTTAACATCCATTTGAAATAATTTGAAATCTTTATATTAGGCAAATGCTAGTGTCATCCGTATGGCTTCAAGCCGTGCTACGGGTGCAAAGGTTTCTTCAAAATCGATCCCTTCGATTTGAGTGTAACCTTGGGCAACTAACCTAGCCTTGTTTCTAACTACATTACCCGATTCATCCAACTTGTTCTTAAAGATCCACTTAGTACCAATTGTTGGTCTATCGTGGGGCCTAGGAACAAGGTGCCAAACTTGGTTGCGCTCAAATTGATTGAGCTCCTCTTGCATGGCTAGCAACCAATATGAATCGGCCTCGGCTTCGAGGACATTTTTTGGGTTCAATATGAGAAATGAATGCATAGTTATCACAATAGTCATGAAGTTTAGAGCGAGTAGTTACCCCTTTTGATACTTCACCTATGACGAGGTCCTTGGGATGATGTGGATTGTATCTCCAATCCTTTGGTAGTGGTTGAGTAGGCTCCACCTCATGTGTTTGATTTTCATTTCCTTGTGCCTCTTCCACCTTAGCTTCGCTTCCTTCATCATCCTTTGGTTTGTCTCCCATAGTAGAAGCATCCTCCAAGGTCACTTTCTCCAAACCTTCATCCAATGCATCTATTTCTACAACATTCTTAACAAACTTGTTAGATTCCTCAGACTTAACATGAATAGACTCTTCAATAGTCAATGATGATCTAATGAAAACTCTATAAGCCTTACTAGTGTTTGAGTAACCTACAAAAATAGCCTCATAAGATCTAGCATCAAACTTTCCTAAATTATCTTTTGTATTTAAAACAAAACATTTGCATCCAAAAACTTTGAAATAAGAAACATTTGATTTTCTAGAAAAGTACATTTCAAAATAAGTTTTAGTAGTATTTTTACATAAGAAAACACGATTTGATATGTAGCATGATGTATTAACGGCCTCGGCCCACAAATAATGTGGTAGACCGTATTCACTAAGCATTGTCCTAGCCATCTCTTGTAATGTTCTATTTTTCCTTTCAACTACTCCATTTTGTTGTGGAGTTCTAGGACAAGATAGTTCATGCTTTATTCCATGTTCATCACAAAAAGTGGTAAAGGGTTGGTTAATGAATTCACCTCCTCTATCACTTCTTATTCTCAAAATCGAAACATCTTTTTCTTTTTCAACTCTTTTCTTAAAAGTTTGGAAATACGAAAATGCTTGGTTTTTGTGTTCAAGAAAGAAAACCCAAGTAAACCTTGAAAAATCATCAACCAAAACATAAGCAAATCTATTCCCACTTAGACTTTTGGTTTGTGTAGGGCCAAAAAGATCCATATGGATTAACTCCAAAGGACGTGATGTCATGATATCCTTAATTGACTTGAAAGAAGACTTAGTTTGTTTCCCAAATTGACATGCGTCACAAACTCGGTCTTTTTCAAAATTCAAGCAAGGAATACCTTTCACCATTTCCTTTGTGTTTAACCTAGAAATGTGATCAAAAGAAATATGGCCTAATCTCCTATGCCACAACCAAGAGTCATCATCGAGGGCTTTCAAACAAGTAATATTACAAGACATATTTAACATATCAATCATATAAACATTACTTTCACGAAAACCGGAAAATACACAAACATTAGAAGTTCTATCAATTACTTTACAAGCAACATTATCAAAAATAACATCAAAACCTTTATCACAAAGTTGACTAACACTCAAGAGATTATGCTTGAGGCCATCAACTAAAACTACATTTTCAATTAAAGGAGAGGTGCCAAGTTTTACATTACCAATACCGATGTTTTACCCTTGGCGTCATCTCCGAAGGTGACGGTGCCACCTTCATGATATCTTGATAGGGTTGCAAAGTTGTTGATGTCCCAAGTCATGTGCCTTGAGCAACCGCTATCAAGATACCACAATCCTCTACGTCGTTGGGCTTTGGAAGGTACCTACATCATTTAACATAATTGTTGATTTTGGTACCCAAACTTTCTTGGGTCCTTTAAAGTTAGTGCCTCGAACCAAACATTATGATGTGATGCATTTAGTCTATCATAGCAAAAGTTGGCTAAGTGTCCTTTCCGCCCACAATGTGAACATGAGAACACTCTACCATACATGAATGCATGATGTGTACGTGTAGTGTGAGCATGTTTTGGGGTTTTGCCATGTTGTTTAGGTTGTGTAGCATGAGCATGAACATGAGCATTTTTCTTTGGGGCTTGTTTCTTAGAAAACATAACCTCAATTTTCTTCTTGTTAAACTCACAATTTTTCAAAACAACACTTAATGAGTCTAATCTTTCCTTAAGCATAGAAACTTCATTAGAATCAATTAGTGGGGCCTTACCTTTGCAAGAAATCTTATATTTTTCAAAATCATTTTTAGTAGTGGCCAAGGTGGAAACCAAATCATCCTTTTCTTTTGTAAGAGTAAAAACTTGATGACTTAAAGATTCATTCTCCTTTTTCATTTTTAAATACTTTTTCTTTAAGAAATCATAATTTTGTGACAACTCAACAAAAGCCTCTTCTAATTCATCCATAGAAAGCTCATTATCATAGGAAGGGGAAGAGGTTACCTTGCTTGTGCCTTCATTAGCCATGAAGCACATGTTGGCGGTGTCTATTTCTTCCTCGGATTCGGTCTCCGAATCCCAAGTTGCCTTCATAGCCTTCTTCTTGTAGGGCTTCTTTGATGTGGAGGGCTTAGCTTTGTCCGGACACTCCGCAACAATGTGTCCGGGCTTTTGGCAATTGAAACAAGTGATCCTTCTTTCTTCTTTGCCTCCTTGCCATCTTCTTCTACCTTGATACTTCGCCTTGTTGTACATCCTCCGGACATTCTTAATAAGGAGTGAGAGCTCCTCATCATCTTCTTCTTCATCGTCTTCATCGGAGTGTGTAGCTTGACTCTTGAAGGCGATAGTCTTCTTTTTGTAAGGAGCCATATCATCCCTTGCTTTTCTTTCCATCTCATGGGTTTTGAGGTTCCCAATGAGACCTATAAGCTCCATCTCTTCATTGTCGTTGAGTTCCTTCAAGGTTGTTGCTTTAACTTCCCATGAAGGAGGAAGAGCTCGGATGATCTTCCTTACTCTTTGATCATTGTTGATATCTTCACCTAAAGAAGAGAGTCCATTAGTAATCTTGGTAAATCTTGTAACCATATCATCTATGGTTTCATTTTCTTGCATGCTAAATGTTTCATATTGGGACCGAAGAAGGTCAATCTTAGCCTTCTTTACTTGTGAGGCCCCCTCATGTGTGACTATCAAGTGTGACCAAATCTCATATGCGGATTTGCAATTGATAACCCTAGAAATGTCATCATCATTAAGGGCTTGTAGAAGTGCATAGTGAGCTTTGGCATTGGCATCGAATTCCTTAGTCTCTATTTCGGACCAAGTGGATTCGTCACCGGGGGGTACACTAAAGGACTTAGTCACGGCTTTTGCAACTCGGCTACCTAGAGATTGCAAAAACACGGTCATCTTAACTTTCCATATGGGAAAGTTAAGTCCATCAAACTTAGGAGGGGTCTTAATTCCATCGGCCATTTTTACTATATGAATATGAATGAAATGATTAGCAAATTAGGATCTTCTAAGGTTGTTAAACCAAATCCTAGAGTCCAAGCTCTGATACCAATTGAAAAACACCTAGAGGGGGGTGAATAGGTGTAATTGCTAATCTAATGATCTTTTTGAACTAAGTATGATGAATGATGCAACGATCTCTCAAAAACAAGACTAAGAGCCGAATACCCCTTGCGAGGTTCTGAACTCCTTCCTCCCAATTCCCCTTGATATGGGTTAGAGGTGCGCAATGCAACCTTGTTGTATTGAGATATGATCGATCAAGGCAAAGTATGATGATGAGAAATGAGATGCACACAATATATCACAAGAATTACAAGCTTGAATTAAAAGCACAAGGAAGATACAAAATTCACAAGCAAGTAATAAGGAGCAATAAAGTGTTAGAGGAATTTAAAGCAAGAATTGGACGCAAAGGCAATCGCAAACACAAATATTTGTTTCGAGGTTCGAGCCACCGCTCTACTCCCCGCCTTCACCTCCGTGAAGGGTTTCCACTATCCACCGAGGACGCCTTTACAATTTGGTCTACCGAAGACCGAGCACCGAGCTCCACCGAGTACAATGGACCTCTACCGAAGAGGTTGCTCCACAAGGAAAGGATTACAAGAACAAAGTGATCACCAACAAGATCACTACACTTTTTCTCAAACTCTTTTACAAACACTCTCACTTCAATTACAACTTCACTATAGAATGAGTATAGGATTTTTGGCTCTATGAAGTGTGGTGAGAAAACTTCAGTTGTAGAGTGATATAGACAATCAAACACAACTGAAAAACAAACTTTAAAAGAATTGGAATGAAGGCTTTAAACTCTTTTCTTTTCTCTTTTGAAAACAACACAAACTTGAGGATTTTTCTAGGTGATATGCAAGAGAAACTTCTCCTCTATTTATAGGGTTAAAAATAGGTTAAAAACAATTTCTTTTGGTCTTATTTTCTCTGAAAAAGACCTGAAAATCGCTGAAAAAGTCTGCCAAGAAATCAGATAAAAAACAGATTTCAGAATTGCACAAAAGAGGAAAGAGCCGTTGGGTTTTTGCAGGCTTGGCGGTCGACCGGTCCGGTCGACCGCCAGCCCAGCTGCAAAGAGCCGTTGGCTCTCGGTCGACCGGTCCGGTCGACCGTCCCAAAAGAGGAAACACAGTTTCCTTCTTCCGGTCGACCGGTCCGGTCGACTCAGAAAACCAGAGAGCAGAATGCTCTTGGTCGGTCGACCGGTCCGGTCGACCGACGGACGTGCACAGACGTGCACGTCCAGGCACGGCGCCGGTCGACCGGGCCGGTCGGCCGGTCAGCCTGAAATAAGAAAACTGCAGGTTTTGATCTTGGAAAAATTTTTGAAAAATTGTTTTAGGTTTAAACAAACTAGAGTAACATGTTAGTAGAGGTATGTATACATGATCTAGACAATATATTTATTTTATAACACTTAGGTTCATGTAAATCTCTACTAAGGTATGAAACCAATATTTTGAAAATGAAAACAAGACCAAATTTTATCAAAACCAAATTTTGTGTGTGTGTATCCTAGAGCCAAATAACCAAGACTCAAACTTTAACATTCTATTCTTACAATGATTCTAAGGACTTCAAGATCTTCAATAGGCTTCTTCATATGATCTTCAACACTTGTTCCTTGAGCCCAATTGGAGTTGTCTTGAGTCCAAATCCTTGTATTTGTGAGAGAAGACTTCTAGAATGAATAGAAACATGAAACACACTTAAACAACAAATATTATTAGTACAAATAACTAATATGTTTTGTAATCATCAAAATACACTAATCATGGGTGATTGTAACCTTGGGCCAACATATGTTTGTGCTTGGATGCTTATTTGTACCCATTAGATGTGCTAGTATTGTAATCCCCTGCTTCCCGGTGTACGTATCACCGTATCGGTACGCGATACGACGTACAAAAATTGATTTGACCTCCATGGTAGTCCGATTGAGCTGATTTCAGTTTCAAAAATCATTTTCAAATATTTTAGAATTTTCAGGATTTTCTAGAATTTTTCTGAATTATTTTGGAAAATCTCCATAGTCGGTGTCGACCGATACCGATAATCTGCTTTTCTTATTTTTAATTCACAAACGGAGTAGAATTTTGAGAATCCGCTTTCATCATTTGTCTTAGAATTGGATTCTCTATGTTAGGGTATTTTTGGGAATTTTTCTGGATTTATCAAAAATCGGGCCAAACCGGTGTCGCCCGGTATTGGCAAGTCACTCCAGGATTTTTAATTTGCAAACCGAATTGAATTTTGAAAACCGTCTTCATCTTACATCTCAGGATAATATTCTCTATTTTTTGTAATTTTTAGACACCGTTCAGAGCTAGTCGAATTTTGGGCCGAATTAAATAATATTATTTTAATTTTTAAATCCTTTCTTTTTCTTTCTTTTTCTCTTTCCTTCTTTCTTCCTCTAGAAGCGTCCCCACCGCCATTGCCACCTCCATTCACCCCTTTAAAAACCCATTCCCCTTTCTCTCCCTCCATCTCTCTCTCTAAGATATCAATCCCGCATCCTCTCTCTCTCTCTTCTCCCACAACCGCCTTACGTCGCCTGCAACCACCCTGGAGCCGCTGCGCCTCCTCCCTAGCACCACCGCAACCACGGCCACCCTCCGCCATGCCCCGTCGTGACCACCCTCTTTTCTTTTCTTTAATTTTTTTTTCATCCCTTTTCTTCCCTTCGCACGCGGCCAAATGCGGCCACCGGAGCGCCGCCCCTCGCCGGAGCCGTACGCGGTCACCCCAGCCGCGAGCCAGGCCCCCGACCACTCCCTTTTTCTTCTTCTTCTTTTGTTGTTTCTTCTTCTTCTCCTCCATCTGCGATCTGTGTTGATGGGTTAAAACAAACCCTTAACGGGTTTGCTTGAAAGCCAGACCCGCAAACCCGCAAACCCAATCCACTTCACTTGTAAAGGTAAATTTCAGATCAACCCTCCATATCTTATTCTGACTACTCTTATAACCCTGAAATATTTTATTTAACCCCTTAATCATTTTCAGATATTACAAACGCGACCCTGAATTGGGTTTCGAGCCATATCTTACCTTTTCGACATCCGAATCACGCATTCTTGGTACCGTTGGAATCAGGACAGCGAGAGCTTCGTCTATAAGGCAAGTATTTACCATTTTTGTTATCATTTAGTATTCAGGCGATATCGGGAGCGTCCGGACTCCGATTTGAACGATTCTGGATCCGTTGCGATCGTGGGAAAGAGAGCTACCTTCCCATGGCTAGTTTGTGAGTGATTTTATTTTATAAATTGTTTTTTTATTATATTGATTGAACTTGGTTGCTTTATTTAAATAAAACATGATACCGGTAAAATAAACTGTAGATAATATTATAACACTGTAATCAACACCGTACTTAGAATATGCCTGATACCTAATAGACGTAGAGTGTGACACTGGATGCCTATTAGGTCATGTTCATGGACCATTGACACTCGGCCACTAGTTCACCATATTAGTGGATACTACTATTTCATGTAGTATATAACAGTTAGATAACTATCATCATCTGTATACTGATGTACGGTACTCGATACAATATCACGAGATAGGAATATTGGACACCGTTATTTCATGCACTAGTATCCTCATTACATGGCTACGGTAGTTCACTAGACATGATATTCTATTATACACTGGCCACTATTATGACATGTACCAGTGAGACACAGATAGATTACACGGATACTGTCAGGTCACGGATACACTGATTCTTGTTATTATATGTATTATCACAGAGATATTACACGGATGATAGCTACACATCTATGTTCCACAAGGACACGGATATCATTACACGGATACTATAGTTCACCGTACATGATACTAGTCACTGACCATTGTTATTACATGTAAATGTTGCACCGCTACTATGACCTGTCACACTACATGTACCACTTCACGGATACTCGTTTCACAGGCATCACTGCTACATATACTCACCACACAAGTGTGCATGCATGTGTTGGTTCTATCTTCTTGTCATATGGATCACCGTGCATATTACATGTATTATTGTTCCATGTTCCCGTATTCATGTTATATGATTGCTTCCTGTTACTGATATGGATATTCCCGTTACTGGACATGAGAGCTGTTGATATGCGATATGTGAGAATCCCACATCTATTGTTCCCATTTCCCGTTATATTGTTCATGTTATATTGTTCCCGTTTCCCGTTATATTGTTCTCTGCTATCAAGAGAGCTCGGGTCCAGTTATCATGTTACCCGTATCATGTACTGTATTTATTCATTGTATACTTGACATATCAGATCATAAAGCTAACTGGGGTATGGGGGAGACTTGACGGTTGATTAGATCTTATCGGGTGATGTACTGGATCCATATTGTTCTCCCACTGCAGGGGACGGTAGTGCTACCTACCAATTGCTCCATGAGCTCTTGTTACTTGATTCATGCTCCCCTCTTAGCGGAGGGCCCTGGTCTCAGCAGCCAGGGGTTTGTTTAAGGCCGTGATCCCGGGTATGCACGGGATACACCTACCCGATAAGAACTCCGCGACCATGGGTTTCCAATTAACATAATAAAACAGTATACACAATAGTGACGTCGGGAACACTTGTTATTTGATCACTCTCTCGTTTGGATAATGGTATCCGTAGGCCATGTCCGTATGGGTTCGACTGGAGTGCGGGCTCCAGTATGAACTGCCAGTGGTATGGGACACTGGAAGAGATTGATTAAAATACCAGGTGGTACTGATTGCTGCTATTGTATAAAAGACATGACCTGCCTGATCCATGTTTAGTTGTACTTGTTACTGATCCTGATCATTTATCTACTATCATGTTACATGTATACATTGCTACTGTACTTGTTTCCTGTTACACTTTCTGTAGTGACCTACTACTCATACACATGTATACTTTGTTACATTACCTGGTACATGTTACACTGTATGTAGTGGCATACTATGCATGTTCTGCATTGCATATATGTTATTGTTGCAGACATATGCCCATTTGCATGTTCACCTCTATCACGTCACCACTACCATGTTCATGCCTATCACGTCACCACTAGACAATCTTAATTATTATATTATAACAACTGGATACGACTATAGACTTGACCCGATGATAACCAGCTTAGATGACATGTTTATATCTTTCTACTGCTTGCATGTGTATATATTTATACTGCTTCTTATATGTTTATTATATGGCATCGCTATTTCACCATCTTGTATTATATATTATTATCGTGCTTGTATCTATAGTATATATTACTGCCTCCTTCATTTTACCACTCACTAGGTCACTTTCTGACGACCCTGAATTTGCGTGCCCAGATTGGAGATCAGAGTTATCATGTTATCAGATAGTGCCGTGGAGTCACATAGGAGATTCCTCATCAGGACTCTTCATAGGTATCGTGTTTTATTTCTGTTATCGTATTTTTCCCAGTCTTCCTATCTGTTATGATCCCTAACCCTTTTCTGTACGTATTCTTGTACTTATTTCATGCTTGGACCCATGTCTATATGGAGGTTATGTACTGTACTGAGGCTTAACGTACACGTGAGCATGTTTTCACCTCGCGTATGTACGTCGCCATAACGTCTCCGTATCCTTGGGATCGGGGCGTTACATAGTGGTATCAGAGCTTAGGTTCACACCTGGTGTGGGTAACCACCTGGGTCAATCCTTGAGCTCTTACCAACAGTACAATCAGGTTCAGATTAATTAATCTGTATCTGAATTTGGGGATTCCAGCAACGAGTACAAGAATACCATGACCTTGACAATTCATTCCGTGACTCGTTTGTATTCCTTCCTTCCTTTCTGTTGTCCCCCAGAACATCCGATTTCCTTCTCGCTTTCCTTGCATTGTCTTGCTTCCAATCCGTTAGGATGAGTTCACTACCATACTTCTCCATCCCGAGTTCCTTATTGATAGCAGAGTGCGCAGCGAAAGTGTCGTGGACCCGTAACATTTCGGCTTTGGGGTTGAAAATCTTGTTCTCACACCTGATTGAAATTGCAACGACGCAATTTTTTGTAAGGTGGGGAGAAATGTAACCCCCTGCTTCCCGGTGTACGTATCACCGTATCAGTAGGCGATACGACGTACAAAAATTGATTTGACCTCCATGGTAGTCCGATTGAGCTGATTTCAGTTTCAAAAATCATTTTCAAATATTTTAGATTTTTCAGGATTTTGTAGAATTTTTCTGAATTATTTTGGAAAATCTCCGTAGTCGGTGTCGACCGATACCGATAATCTGCTTTTCCGATTTTTAATTCACAAACGGAGTAGAATTTTGAGAATCCGCTTTCATCATTTGTCTTAGAATTGGATTCTCTATGTTAGGGTATTTTTGGGGATTTTTCTGAATTTATCAAAAATCGGGCCAAACCGGTGTCGCCCGGTATTGGCGAGTCACTCCGCTATTTTTAATTTGCAAACCGGATTGAATTTTTGAAAACCGTCTTCATCTTACATCTCAGGATAATATTCTCTATTTTTTGTAATTTTTAGACACCGTTCAGAGCTAGTCGAATTTTGGGCCGAATTAAATAATTATTTTAATATTTTAAATCCTTTCTTTTTCTTTCTTCTTCTCTTCCCTTCTTTCTTCCTCTAGAAGCGTCCCCACCACCATTGCCACCGCCATTCACCCCTTTAAAAACCCATTCCCCTTTCTCTCCCTCCATCTCTCTCTCTCTAAGATATCAATCCCGCATCCTCTCTCTCTCTTCTCCCACAACCGCCTTACGTCGTCTGCAACCACCCCGGAGCCGCTGCGCCTCCTCCCTAGCACCACCGCAACCACGGCCACCCTCCGCCATGCCCCGTCGTGATCACCCTCTTTTCTTTTGTAACGCCCCGATCCCGCAGGTACGGGGACGTTATGGCGACGTACATACGCAAGGCGGAAAACCCCACGTACGTACGCTAAGCCTCAGTACAATAAATAATCTCCATATAGACATGGGTCCCAGCATGAAATAAGTACAAGAATACCTGCAGAAATAGGTCAGCAATCATAACAGATATAATAAATAGGGACAAATAAGATAACGGAAATAAAGCACCAAGATACCTAGGCATAGTCCCGATGAGGAAGCTCCGATGTGACTCCATGGCACTCTCCGATATTATGGTAACTCGGATCTCCAATCTGGGCACGCAAACCCAGGGTCGTCAGAAAGCGACCTAGTGAGTGATAAAATGAAGGAGGCAGTAATATATACAATAGTACTATAACCATGATACTAATATATAATATAATACAAGATATGATAATAGTGATACCATATAATACGCATATACGAAACAGTACAAATATATATAAATATGTTTTATTGTAATACCATCTCTACCTAACCGGTTATCATCAGGTCATAGCTATAGTCGTGTCTAGTTTATATAATAACTAATGTTGTCTAGTGGTGACGTAATAGACATGAACATGATAGTGGTGATGTGATAGAGGTGAACATGCAGATGAGCATATGTCTGCAACAATAAAATATATGCAATGCAGAACATGCATAGTGTGCCACTACATACAGTGTAACATATACCATGTAATGTAACAAAGTATGCATGTGCATGAGTAGTAGGGCACTAAAGAAGTTGTAACAGGAAACAGGAACAATAGCAATGTATACATGTCACATGATAGCAGATAAATGATCAGGAACAGTAACAAGTCCAACTAAACATGTAGCAGGCAGGTCATGTCAAAGTCATGTCATTTATACAATAGTAGCGATCAGTACCACCTGGTATTTTAATCAATCTCTACTAGTATCCCATACAACTGGCAGTTCATACTGGAGCCCGCACTCCAGTCGAACCCATCCGGACATGGCCTACGGGTACCATTATCCAAACGAGAGAGTGATCAAATAACAAGTGTTCCCGACGTCCACTATTGTGTATATTGTTTTATTATGTTAATTGGAAACTCATGGTCGAGGAGTTCTTATCAGGTGGGTGTATCCCGTACATACCCGGGACAACGGCCTTATCAGATCCCTGGCTGCTGAGACCAGGGCCAGCCCGCTAGAGCTGTAACATGTAACATGAGTAACAGATGGTAGCCAGCACTACCCCGTCCCCTGCAGTGGGACGAACAATGGATCCAGACATCCACCCGATATGATCTAATCAACCGTCAAGTCTCCCCCATACCCCAGTTAACTTTATGATCTGATATGTCAAGTATACAATGTAACAAGAACAGATACAGTACATGATACGGGTAACATGATAACTGGACCAGAGTTCTGTTGATAGCATAGAACAATATATCGAGAAACGGAAACAATATAACATGAACAATATAACGGGAAACATGAACAATAGATGTGGAAGTCCACATATAGCATATCAACAGCTCTCATGTCCAGTATCGGGCATATCCATATCATTGTAACAGGAATCAATCATATAACATGAATACGGAAACATGGAAATAATACATGTAATATGAACGGGGAATCGTATGACAAGAATAGAGAAACCATACATGCATAACAGTGATATGTAAACATGACATGTAGGTGTAACAGTAATATGTAAACATGACATGCAAGTGTAACAGTAATATGTAAACATGACATAATATGAAATGCGGTAGTCCGTGCATTGGTCTAGCCGTGTACCAGTGTACATCTATGTGTATCCGTGTACATGAATCTCAGTATCTAGGTAAGAGTGAGAGGTATAACCGATATCTACATGCACTACGGTGCTTAGTGTACCAGTGAGTCAGTAAGTGTGACAGTGAAATAGTGACAAGACCCCGCATAATGAAGTACGCGTGTCTTCGTGTCCATGTAGCATTTGTGTGGAACCATACTAGTTATCCATGCAGTGACGGTATCTAGTGATTCTTGAATTGATCATCTAGCTAAATGTCTCGGTTTATAACACATGCCGTTTCTCAAGTTAAGTTAGGAATTTAACAGTTCTATTATTTAACCCATAATTATGGTTTCGTAACTATAGCAATCATTCACGACTTTAATAAACATAAATAAATAAATAAAATTTAGAAAAGGAAAACACTCACTAACTAGCCATAGGATGGTAGCTCTCTTCCCCACGACCGCAACGGATCCAGAATCGCCCGAATCGGAGTCCGGATGCTCCAGATATCGCCCGCATATGAAAAGGAATAAAATGGGGTTAAATATGTAATAAAATTATGGAAATGCAAATAAGAAATAATAACAGGAGGTTTTATGTAAAAGTACCTTTATTGGGTTTCGGAGTGGGTTTGGTGAGATAACGGGTCGGGTTTGGATCCAATACCCAAACCCATAACTTAAGTGAAGTGGGTATCGGGTTTACGGGTTTCTGGGTTTAAACTTTAACCCAATAATGGGTTAATGGGTTTGGGTTAAACCCAAACCCACAAAGGGTGAAAAAAAAGAGGAGCAGCAGCAGCAGCTTGTGCTGCTGCTGCGCAGCTTGCGCGGCCGGCCGGCCAGCCCAGCTGGCCGGCGGCGCCGGCCGGCCTGCCGGCGGCGGTCCCGGCCGCCAGCGGCGGTCAGCCCAAGGGAGAGAAAGAGAGAGAGGGAAAGTGAATGGAAAAGAAAAGGAAAAGAAGAAAAGAAAGAAACAGAGGAAGAAGAAGAAGAAGAAGAAGGAGAAAAAGAAAAGAAAAAGGAGAAGGATGGGGGTGGCCGGCTTGGGGGGCACGGCGGCCGGCGGCGGCGACCGGCGACGTCGGCCGGCTGGGTGCGGCCGCCAGCGGCGCCTGGCCGCTGGCATGGTCAGCCCCCCCTCCTGTAGGGTGGTCTGCACAAGGAGAGAGGGAGAGAGATACTGAGAGAGAGAGAAAGTTAGAGAGAGAGTTTGGAGAGAGAGAGAGAGATTAAAGAGATAGAGAGGTTTTGAGAGAGATTTTTGAAAGAGAGAGAGGGATTGTATTTAGGGAGGAGAGAGGGGTGCGAAGTCGGTTGGGTTTAGGCGGTGATGATGGAAGCTTTGAGAAGAAGGGAGAAGAAAGAAAGAAAAAGAAAGATTTTAAAAAAATTAATATTTTATTATTATATTGGCTCAATAGTCGACCAGCTCCGAACGGTACCCAAAAATTACAGAAAATAGAGAATATTATCCTGAGACGGAATATGAAGACGGTTTGAAGAAATTCAATCCGGTTTGCAAATTAAAAATCTCGGAAGCTGTCGCCGATACCGGGCGACACCGGTTTTGCCGGATTTTCGATAAATTCAGAAAAATTCTCAAAAATACCCTAACGTAGAGAATACGATTTTAAGGCACACGGTGAAAGCAGATTCTCAAAATTCTACTCCATTTGTGAAATAAAAATCGTAAGGCCTATTATCGGTATCGGTCGACACCGACTACGGAGATTTTCCAAAATAATCCAGAAAAATTCCGGAAAATCCTGAAAATTCTAAAATATTAGAAAATGATTTTTGAAACTGAAATCGGCTCAATCGGACTACTACGGAGATTAAAACAATTTTGTACGTCGTATCGCATATTGATACGGTGATACGTATACCGGGAAGCAGGGGTTACATTTCTCCCCACCTTACAAAAAATTGCGTCCTCGCAATTTCAGTCAGGTGTGAGAACAAGATTTTCAACCCCAAAGCTGAAATGTTACGGGTCCACGACACTTTCGCTGCGCACTCTGCTAACGATAAGGAACTCAGGACGGAGAAGTATGGTAGTGACCTAATCCTAACGGATGGGAAGTAGACGATGCAAGGAAAGCGTGAAAGAAATCAGATGTTCTGGTCGACAACTGGAAGGAAGGGAGGAATACAAACGAGTTAAAGAATGAATTGTCAAGGTCATGGTATTCTTGTACTCGTTGCTGGAACCCAAATTCAGATACAGCCAAGTTAATCTGAACCTGATTGTACTGTTGGTAAGAGCCCGAGGATTGACCCAGGTGGTTACCCACACCAGGTGTGAACCTAGGCTCTGATACCACTATGTAACGCCCCGATCCCGCAGGTACGGGGACGTTATGGCGACGTACATACGCAAGGCGGAAAACCCCACGTACGTACGCTAAGCCTCAGTACAATAAATAATCTCCATATAGACATGGGTCCCAGCATGAAATAAGTACAAGAATACCTGCAGAAATAGGTCAGCGATCATAACAGATATAACAAATAGGGACAAATAAGATAACGGAAATAAAGCACCAAGATACCTAGGCATAGTCCCGATGAGGAAGCTCCGATGTGACTCCATGGCACTCTCCGATATTATGGTAACTCGGATCTCCAATCTGGGCACGCAAACCCAGGGTCGTCAGAAAGCGACCTAGTGAGTGGTAAAATGAAGGAGGCAGTAATATATACAATAGTACTATAACCATGATACTAATATATAATATAATACAAGATATGATAATAGTGATACCATATAATACGCATATACGAAACAGTACAAATATATATAAATATGTTTTATTGTAATACCATCTCTACCTAACCGATTATCATCAGGTCATAGCTATAGTCGTGTCCAGTTTATATAATAACTAATGTTGTCTAGTGGTGACGTAATAGACATGAACATGATAGTGGTGACGTGATAGAGGTGAACATGCAGATGAGCATATGTCTGCAACAATAAAATATATGCAATGCAGAACATGCATAGTATGCCACTACATACAGTGTAACATATACCATGTAATGTAACAAAGTATGCATGTGCATGAGTAGTAGGGCACTAAAGAAGTTGTAACAGGAAACAGGAACAATAGCAATGTATACATGTCACATGATAGCAGATAAATGATCAGGAACAGTAACAAGTACAACTAAACATGTAGCAGGCAGGTCATGTCAAAGTCATGTCATTTATACAATAGTAGCGATCAGTACCACCTGGTATTTTAATCAATCTCTACCAGTATCCCATACAACTGGCAGTTCATACTGGAGCCCGCACTCCAGTCGAACCCATCCGGACATGGCCTACGGGTACCATTATCCAAACGAGAGAGTGATCAAATAACAAGTGTTCCCGACGTCCACTATTGTGTATATTGTTTTATTATGTTAATTGGAAACTTATGGTCGAGGAGTTCTTATCAGGTGGGTGTATCCCGTACATACCCGGGACAACGGCCTTATCAGATCTCTGGCTGCTGAGACCAGGGCCAGCCTGCTAGAGCTGTAACATGTAACATGAGTAACAGATGGTAGCCAGCACTACCCCGTCCCCTGCAGTGGGACGAACAATGGATCCAGACATCCACCCGATATGATCTAATTAACCGTCAAGTCTCCCCCATACCCCAGTTAACTTTATGATCTGATATGTCAAGTATACAATATAACAAGAACAGATACAGTACATGATACGGGTAACATGATAACTGGACCAGAGTTCTGTTGATAGCATAGAGCAATATATCGAGAAACGGGAACAATATAACATGAACAATATAACGGGAAACATGAACAATAGATGTGGAAGTCCACATATAGCATATCAACAGCTCTCATGTCCAGTATCGGGCATATCCATATCATTGTAACAGGAATCAATCATATAACATGAATACGGAAACATGGAAATAATACATGTAATATGAACGGGGAATCGTATGACAAGAATAGAGAAACCATTCATGCATAACAGTGATATGTAAACATGACATGTAGGTGTAACAGTAATATGTAAACATGACATGCAAGTGTAACAGTAATATGTAAACATGACATAATATGAAATGCGGTAGTCCGTGCATTGGTCTAGCCGTGTACGAGTGTACATCTATGTGTATCCGTGTACATGAATCTCAGTATCTAGGTAAGAGTGAGAGGTATAACCGATATCTACATGCACTACGGTGCTTAGTGTACCAGTGAGTCAGTAAGTGTGACAGTGAAATAGTGACAAGACCCCGCATAATGAAGTACGCGTGTCTTCGTGTCCATGTAGCATTTGTGTGGAACCATACTAGTTATCCATGCAGTGACGGTATCTAGTGATTCTTGAATTGATCATCTAGCTAAATGTCTTGGTTTATAACACATGCCGTTTCTCAAGTTAAGTTAGGAATTTAACAGTTCTATTATTTAACCCATAATTACGGTTTCGTAACTATAGCAATCATTCACGACTTTAATAAACATAAATAAATAAATAAAATTTAGAAAAGGAAAACACTCACTAACTAGCCATAGGATGGTAGCTCTCTTCCCCATGATCGCAAAGGATCCAGAATCGCCCGAATCGGAGTCCGGATGCTCCAGATATCGCCCGCATATGAAAAGGAATAAAATGGGGTTAAATATGTAATAAAATTATGGAAATGCAAATAAGAAATAATAACAGGGAGTTTTATGTAAAAGTACCTTTATTGGGTTTCGGAGCGGGTTTGGTGAGATAACGGGTCGGGTTTGGATCCAATACCCAAACCCATAACTTAAGTGAAGTGGGTATCGGGTTTACGGGTTTCTGGGTTTAAACTTTAACCCAATAATGGGTTAATGGGTTTGGGTTAAACCCAAACCCACAAAGGGTGAAAAAAAAGAGGAGCAGCAGCAGCAGCTTGTGCTGCTGCTGCGCAGCTTGCGCGGCCGGCCGGCCAGCCCAGCTGGCCGGCGGTGGTCCCGGCCGCCGGCGGCGGTCAGCCCAAGGGAGAGAAAGAGAGAGGGAAAGTGAATGGAAAAGAAAAGGAAAAAGAAGAAAAGAAAGAAACAGAGGAAGAAGAAGAAGAAGAAGAAGAAGGAGAAAAAGAAAAGAAAAAGGAGAAGGATGGGGGTGGCCGGCTTGGGGGGCGCGGCGGCCGGCGGCGGCGACCGGCGACGTCGGCCGGCTGGGTGCGGCCGCCAGCGGCGCCTGGCCGCTGGCATGGTCAGCCCCCCCTCCTGTAGGGTGGTCTGCACAAGGAGAGAGGGAGAGAGATACTGAGAGAGAGAGAAAGTTAGAGAGAGAGTTTGGAGAGAGAGAGAGATTAAAGAGATAGAGAGGTTTTGAGAGAGATTTTTGAAAGAGAGAGAGGGATTGTATTTAGGGAGGAGAGAGGGGTGTGAAGTCGGTTGGGTTTAGGTGGTGATGATGGAAGCTTTGAGAAGAAGGGAGAAGAAAGAAAGAAAAAGAAAGATTTTAAAAAATTAATATTTTATTATTATATTGGCTCAATAGTCGACCAGCTCCGAACGGTGCCCAAAAATTACTGAAAATAGAGAATATTACCCTGAGACGGAATATGAAGACGGTTTGAAGAAATTCAATCCGGTTTGCAAATTAAAAATCCCGGAAGCTGTCGCCGATACCGGGCGATACCGGTTTTGCCAGATTTTCGATAAATTCAGAAAAATTCCCAAAAATACCCTAACATAGAGAATACGATTTTAAGGCACATGGTGAAAGCAGATTCTCAAAATTCTACTCCGTTTGTGAAATAAAAATCGTAAGGCCTATTATCGGTATCGGTCGACACCGACTACGGAGATTTTCCAAAATAATCTAGAAAAATTCCGGAAAATCCTGAAAAATCTAAAATATTAGAAAATGATTTTTGAAACTGAAATCGGCTCAATCGGACTGCTATGGAGATTAAAACAATTTTGTACGTCGCATCGCATATTGATACGGTGATACGTATACCGGGAAGCAGGGGGTTACATCTTTTCTTTAATTTTTTTTTTTTCATCCCTTTTCTTCCTTTCGCACGCGGCCAAATGCGGCCACCGGAGCGCCGCCCCTCGCCGGAGCCGTACGCGGTCACCCCAGCCGCGAGCCAGGCCCCCGACCACTCCCTTTTTCTTCTTCTTCTTCTGTTGTTTCTTCTTCTTCTGTTGTTTCTTCTTCTTCTCCTCCATCTGCGATCTGTGCTGATGGGTTAAAACAAACCCTTAACGGGTTTGCTTGAAAGCCAGACCCGCAAACCCGCAAACCCAATCCACTTCACTTGTAAAGGTAAATTTCAGATCAACCCTCCATATCTTATTCTGACTACTCTTATAACCCTGAAATATTTTATTTAACCCCTTAATCATTTTCAGATATTACAAACGCGACCCTGAATTGGGTTTCGAGCCATATCTTACCTTTTCAACATCCGAATCACGCATTCTTGGTACCGTTGGAATCAGGACAGCGAGAGCTTCGTCTATAAGGCAAGTATTTACCCTTTTTGTTATCATTTAGTATTCAGGCGATATCGGGAGCGTCCGGACTCCGATTTGGACGATTCTGGATCCGTTGCGATCGTGAGAAAGAGAGCTACCTTCCCATGGCTAGTTTGCGAGTGTTTTTATTTTATAAATTATTTTTTTATTATATTGATTGAACTTGGTTGCTTTATTTAAATAAAACATGATACCGGTAAAATAAACTGTAGATAATATTAAAACACTGTAATCAATACCGTACTTAGAATATGCCTGATACCTAATAGACGTAGAGTGTGACACTGGATGCCTATTAGGTCATGTTCATGGACCATTGACACTCGGGCCACTAGTTCACCATATTAGTGGACACTACTATTTCATGTAGTATATAACAGTTAGATAACTATCATCATCTGTATACTGATCCACGGTACTCGATACAATATCACGAGATAGGAATATTGGACACCGTTATTTCATGCACTAGTATCCTCATTACACGGCTACGGTAGTTCACTAGACATGATATTCTATTATACACTGGCCACTATTATGACATGTACCAGTGAGACACAGATAGATTACACGGATACTGTCAGGTCACGGATACACTGATTCTTGTTATTATATGTATTATCACAGAGATATTACATGGATGATAGCTACACATCTATGTTCCACAAGGACACGGATATCATTACACGGATACTGTAGTTCACCGTACATGATACTAGTCACTGACCATTGTTATTACACGTACATGTTGCACCGCTACTATGACCTGTCACACTACATGTACCACTTCACGGATACTCGTTTCACAGGCATCACTGCTACATATACTCACCACACAAGTGTGCATGCATGTGTTGGTTCTATCTTCTTGTCATATGGATCACCGTGCATATTACATGTATTATTGTTCCATGTTCCCGTATTCATGTTATATGATTGCTTCCTGTTACTGAAGTGGATATTCCCGTTACTGGACATGAGAGCTGTTGATATGCGATATGTGAGAATCCCACATCTATTGTTCCCGTTTCCCGTTATATTGTTCATGTTATATTGTTCCCGTTTCCCGTTATATTGTTCTCTGCTATCAACAGAGCTCAGGTCTAGTTATCATGTTACCCGTATCATGTACTGTATTTATTCATTGTATACTTGACATATCAGATCATAAAGCTAACTGGGGTATGGGGGAGACTTGACGGTTGATTAGATCTTATCGGGTGATGTACTGGATCCATATTGTTCTCCCACTGCAGGGGACGGTAGTGCTACCTACCAATTGCTCCATGAGCTCTTGTTACTTGATTCATGCTCCCCTCTTAGCGGAGGGCCCTGGTCTCAGCAGCCAGGGGTTTGTTTAAGGCCGTGATCCCGGGTATGCACGGGATACACCTACCCGATAAGAACTCCGCGACCATGGGTTTCCAATTAACATAATAAAACAGTATACACAATAGTGACGTCGGGAACACTTGTTATTTGATCACTCTCTCGTTTGGATAATGGTATCCGTAGGCCATGTCCGTATGGGTTCGACTGGAGTGCGGGCTCCAGTATGAACTGCCAGTGGTATGGGACACTGGAAGAGATTGATTAAAATACCAGGTGGTACTGATTGCTGCTATTGTATAAAAGACATGACCTGCCTGATCCATGTTTAGTTGTACTTGTTACTGATCATGATCATTTATCTACTATCATGTTACATGTATACATTCCTATTGTACTTGTTTCCTGTTACACTTTCTGTAGTGACCTACTACTCATACACATGTATACTTTGTTACATTACCTGGTACATGTTACACTGTATGTAGTGGCATACTATGCATGTTCTGCATTGCATATATGTTATTGTTGCAGACATATGCCCATTTGCATGTTCACCTCTATCACGTCACCACTACCATGTTCATGCCTATCACGTCACCACTAGACAATCTTAATTATTATATTATAACAACTGGATACGACTATAGACTTGACCCGATGATAACCAGCTTAGATGACATGTTTATATCTTTCTACTGCTTGCATGTGTATATATTTCTACTGCTTCTTATATGTTTATTATATGGCATCGCTATTTCACCATCTTGTATTATATATTATTATCGTGCTTGTATCTATAGTATATATTACTGCCTCCTTCATTTTACCACTCACTAGGTCGCTTTCTGACGACCCTGGGTTTGTGTGCCCAGATTGGAGATCGGAGTTATCGTATTATCAGATAGTGCCGTGGAGTCACATAGGAGATTCCTCATCAGGACTCTTCATAGGTATCGTGTTTTATTTCTGTTATCGTATTTTTTCCAGTCTTCCTATCTATTATGATCCCTAACCCTTTTCTACAGGTATTCTTGTACTTATTTCATGTTAGGACCCATGTCTATATGGAGGTTATGTACTGTACTGAGGCTTAACGTACGCGTGAGCGTGTTTTCACCTCGCGTATGTACGTCGCCATAACGTCTCCGTATCCTTGGGATCGGGGCGTTACAAGTATAGTCTAGTTTTGATGATTCATGCATTCTAACTTGTATTCCCTTTTTGGACATGTTTTATGATCATGTGTTTTCACTTCATGTATATGTTTATTTTGCCAAACTTTAAGATAACATGTATACCCCTTGAGTCATTTGCTTTTCATGCAAATCTTTATTATGGACTCAAATTGTGTTTAGGGATATGTATGTATACTTTTTGTGTTGTCAAAACATACATATGCCTTGAAGTATAATTAGTTTTATTGAAAATTTTAGATTTTCATGTTTCATGTTTTAAAGGAATTTAAATCGAGCTTAATTGAATATTTTCATGTTGATATGTGTCACATTATACTTGTACACTCACTTTATTAATTTACTCATGATTTGTTTTCATGAGACTATGATATGGGCTTTATGGATTTTGAGTGTTTAGTGATCATGTGAATTACATGTGTTTCATGAAAAACAATTTTGTTTTATTCCTTACTTGAAGGATTTCGTACTAGTTAACAAGATTTCCTATTTAACTAGTTCGTATTCTTCTTATGGTAGAGATTTTCAAACGTACTCTATTTTCAAACCTATTTTTGAAAACCCCTACCTTCTATGGGAGGTTGGATGGGAGATCATATTCTTGTATGCTTTAAAATGAAAATCATTTAAAACTTGAACCATGATTGGGCGGTAGTTATATGAGATATACACTTGATCATTATTGTTGTTTCAATTGGTATCATTGAATTCTTTCAATTAGTATCAATTTTGACCTTTCTTGTATACTCATATATGTTTGTATGTATGTATGCTTTCACTTTCAAGAATATCAATTTCAATTGGTATCTATTTTCCATACATATATATGTTTGTGTTTATGCTAAGCTTGAGTTTCAATTTTGTTTCAATTAATTACTTTTAAATTGGTATCAAGCCTACGCATTGTTTTAGTTGGTATTTCATAAAGGGGGAGAAAATTCGTATTTCATCTTTCAATTAGTATTTGTTTTCCACTCCCATACTTTATGATTGAAAATTCAAATTTGGTATCATATGTTCAAAATGAAAAATATTTACAATTGGTATTAAAATTTTTGTTTAGACATTCAAAATTTATTATGTTTAATTTCAATTGGTATCAAGATTTTCATGTGTTTTGCTTAAAATTGGTATCAATATTTTTTGTTTGTTTCCTTTCAATTGGTATCAAGATGCTACTTTGACATATTTTCACTTGATATCTTAATTGATAGTCACCCCTATTTGGTTTTGTTTTTGTTTTAGACAAAGGGGGAGAACATTGTCTTTATTAACCCTTTTGTTGATTCATGGTTTCGAACAAAAAGGGGGAGAAAAATTTATTATTTTGGTTTTGCCTTTACCCCTTACTGATGAGTGTTTCTTTGTATTAAAAAGGGGGAGAAGATTTTGTTTTGTTTTGGTTTTTACCCCTTTGTTGATGTTGACAAAAAGGGGGAGAAAGATTTTGGTTTATATATGCATGTTTATGTTTTGCATATATTAAGTTTAATTTAGTTTAATTTTAATTGGTTTCTAGAGCATGTTTTGTTTTAAAGATTTCATTGGTATCTGAGCCATTTATTGTTTATGCATGATTATGCATTGTCATTCATTGCGTATTTATGTTTATTTGTTTTATGCATGAGTTAAGGGGGAGCTTCTTTGAACCCTTAACTTTGATCCATGCATATATAACTCCATGAGTTTTGTCATCATCAAAAAGGGGGAGATTGTTGGCCCAGAGGCCTTCCACTCTAGTTTTGATGATGATTAACTCATGTAGTTATGTGTACTAATAATCTTGTGATTTTAGTTTCAGATCATTAATCAAGTTATTAGTAGGTGATTAGCTTCAACAAGATGATTTGGAAGCTTTCACATGTTGATTCAAGAGCCTGAGCGTCAAAGATCATATATAGCAATTGCTCGGTGGATCAAGGAGTTTTGGATCGAGTCGACTTGGAGATTGCGCTCTACAAGAAGACTTCGGTACCATAGTTTAGTTTTGTGTTTAGATCCAAAATTGTAAAGATTAGAATAGTATGATATGCTCAAGTTCACAACACACACGTTTCATGTTTTGGAATATTGGTTTTCGATTTTTTCGTTTTTTTGGTTTAACCGATCTTGGTTTTCATGAATAGATAGATCAAAACAAGTTTACATGGTTTAATGTATATTATATTTGTTCTATATACATGCATGTTTCAACTATTTAAACAAACTTAGTTTGATAGTCTATTTCATGTGTTTTACGTTTTGGTATTTCTAACAAAACATATTTTTGGAATTAATGTAAAAAACATGGATATATATATATATATATATATATATATATATATATATATATATATGTTTCATGTATATAGGATTATATCCATATACATCATGCCTAAATGTTGTTTAAATATCATGTTTTTGTATTTGGATGAGTTTTGGACAAAACGTATTTTCTATTCAAAAATCCAAGTTTTAGAAAATACAGTTTTTGATTTTTGGCAAAATTTCTATAACACAAAAATAGTTCAAAATGTTTGAGATTTGTGTTAAACTTTTTAACACAAGTTTGTATTTCAATGAAAAATGATAAAACTATTTTTGTGGATTTTTAGAGATTTAATGGGAATTTTTAGGATTAAAAAATTACATGTTTTTGCTGACCAGAACAGTCTCTGCCAGGCTAGGTCGGTCGACCCCTACGGTCGACCGCACCAAGTAGCCGGTCGACCGTATCAGTTGACCGACGTGCACGGATACGTGCACGCTGGCTGCCACATGGTCCGGTCGACCGCACGGGCGACCGACTGCATGCAGGCAACTCTCTGTTTGTTTTGGTCGACCGGGCGGTCGACCGGTAGCTGGCAACGGTCAAAATGTGACCGTTGGCCGGTCGACCGATAGGTCATTTTTTGTAGGATCTGCTGCCAACGGCTATATTTTTCTGGGGGCTATAAATACCCCATTAATGGCCAATTTTCTATAAGATTTTTTGTGCGAATTTTTCCTGACTCTCTAGTGTTTTCACAGCAATCAAAAGAAGTTTTTGGTCTTTATATTGATCAATCTATTTGGTGTTTTTGTTAGGATTTGGAAAATCAAAGAAAAGAGTTTTTGGGAAAAAGAGTTTTGATTCAACTTCTATATCTTGGTTTTAGTTTTTCCAAGGATTTTCTTTGTGATTTTGATTTCCATTCCATTGGTTTTCTCCACACTTGAGCTACATCTACTTTCTTATTCTATAGGATCTTTGTGTGGGAGAAAGAGATTGTTTGTGGTTGTTTGTTAGACCACCAAGTTATAAACCCAATCTTTGCTTGGCTTTGTGCCTTTGAGTTGTATCCCTCAAGTTGTGAGGTGATCCTTGTATTGGTTTGTGCTAATCCCTCAAGTTGTGAGGTGGTTGTTGTTGGCTTGGAGTTGTGCCTCAAGGAGGAGGTTGTGTTTGTAAAGAGAGGAGTTGGGTACTCCTTGTAATTGTTATTGCCCCAAATCCTCGGTGGAGGTTCCCTTTGTGGACAAGCTAGTGGACTTAAAATCCTTCTGGATGAAGGCGGGGATGTAGAGCTGGGTGCTCGAACCTCGAAACATATCTTGTTGTTTGCGCTTGATCCCTTGGCTCTTACTCTATCTCTCTCTCTCTCTTTACTTTGTGCCTTGCATCAATTCATATTGTTCATTCATACTTATATGCTTGGCTTGGTTGTGTGCATCACTTGTTACTTGTATTCTTGTGTAATTGCAATTAGTTTTTAAATTCCGCATTAAGTTCATTAGATTAGCATTATCACCTATTCACCCCCCTCTAGGTGATTTTCATCTCCACCTCTACGTGAAGTTCCATTGGCCACAACTCTTCACCTCTACGTGAAGTTCCAAACAGCTTCTCGAGAACCCAAACAGCTTCATACGGGTTGCATCACCAAATGGCTGCGCCTTTACGGCTGCCTACGTACCTTACCCAAATGATCAAGCCAACCGTAGTTCATTAAAATGAGCTCCATCAAGCTCAAACACTGGTACCTGTATTTGTAGCAGTGAACCTGTGTGACTGAGTCATATGAACCTCCTCATGACCATCATGGAGAACAACGGCCTTCAACTTGAGCTTGTCGCGATCACAAGCTTGAGATTCATGCTTCTTTCCCCACAAGCGTGGTTTCACCTTGGTTCCAATAGCTGCAAGCACCTCGACATCCTCAACAATGTCTTCAACCTGTTCAGCATCAACTCTAGCTACATGATCTCTACCCGGTGTCACATCCGGTGAAGTCTTTTTTACTGCCGAACCAACTGGAGATGGTGGAGTAGCATCAACCTCCACCCGCTGCGATACTTCCTTGGTCTCCGTCCTCTCCACCTGCTGAGAGACGGTGGACTTCAACACTGAAGTCTCTCCAAATGTGACATGCATGCTCATCATGATCTTCTTGTCTTCGGGGTCCCACAACCTGTACCTGTTCCTTTTGACACCCAAATACACAAACCTCTTTGCTCGCGGATTCATCTTGCCATTCTTGGCACTGAAGTAGGTCGGACTTCCAAATTCCGCAGCAAACAATGATCTTGAGCAGCTTTCCCAGACCAAATTTGCAATGGAGCTTTACCTCCTATCGCAGTCGATCTATTCATGAGATGGCTAGCATACACAGTCGCCTCAGCCCAAAACGACTTGTCCAATCCTGCATTAGACAACAACCACCGAATCTCCTCCAGCAAGGAACGGATTACTTCCTTAGCCAACCCATTTGTACCTGTTTTGAAGTGAGTAACAATTCCGGTGTTCTGGCCAAATCGTAAGAATTGGTTCATGTCCTTTCCAACATTACCAATCTTCAGCTCCTTGATTTTCCTACCAATCTGCCTCTCCATTCTTCCTCTCCACTTCACCAATATATCTAGGGCTTCACTACTTTGTCTCATGGGATATATCCAACAATGCCTAGATACACTATCAACAAAAGAGACAAAGTACCTGTGACCTCCAAGCGATGCCGTCTTAGCAGGTCCCCAAATGCACACGTGAACACAATCAAGAAGACCTTCATTGAGGTGAGTACTGGTACTGAATTTCACCTTCTTCTTGTTCAGAACGCTGTGTTCACCTTCCAACTCGGAGGTAGCAGCACCTTCCAACGATTCCTTCTTTGCAGGAGCTTGCAAAGACTTTTCTCCTTCCTGTCCGACCTTTCCTTGCCAGACCCCCGGGCAACCATCATCTGAGAACTAGAAGTCTCCACCTGATCTGTAATCGTACTACCCTTCAAGTAGTAGAGATTGTCTCGGCGGACGCCCTTCATCACCACCATCGAGCCCTTGATCATCCTGAGATCACCATCTCGAACAGATATCACCATACTGAAATCACCTAGAGGGGGGTGAATAGGTGATGGCTATATGAAATATGGCAATAATGCGGAATTAAAATTCTACTTAACAATTAGCTCAATTAAAAAGACTTGCAATGTAAAAGACAATAAATAGCGCAAGAATTAAAGAGAGTTAGAGTTTAGAGAAAATTGAGCAAACGCAAATACGAGGATATGTTTCCGAGGTTCGAGCCACGCTCTACGTCCCCGCCTTCACACTTGAAGGATTTCCACTATTGTTGATCCCACTGAATCGCCAATACAAGGACACACTTGTCCAATCTCTCGTGATGCCGCAATACCACTGGAGCACACTAGCTCGCTTGAGGCCGATGCCTCTACAACTTCGCTCAAGAAGAAGGTTGATCACACTTGATCACAAAACGCTCACTTAGCACAATCCTATAACCAAAATGTAGAAGTAGAACTTGGGATTGTGAAGTGCAAAAACTAGAGTGAAGTAGAGGAGTTAGCTTCAAGAGGGTGTTTGGAAATTTTGGCTTTGGAAATCTTTTTCTAAAATGAAAGCTTGAAAAATCACTTGTAAAATTGTTGTGAAAATTGTTATCTAATCATGTTGAAGTGACCACCTATTTATAGGGGATGAAAGACAGGGTAAAACTGGTGGAAAAATTCGTTGGGTGAAGATCCCAACAAAAACAGTCAAAAAAATATAGATGTTGGAGTCTGTCAGACTTTTCTGACAACGGCCGGTCAACCGGGTCGGTCGACCGTCAACGGTCATATTTCTGACCGTTGGGGGACATCGGTCGACCGCCCCGGTCGACCCAAACAAACAGATAGCACTGTCAAGTGCCCGGTCGACCCGAGCGGTCGGCCGACGTGCACACATGCACAGTTGTGCACGTCGGTCGACCCGAGCGGTCGACCGGCCTCTGTCAGATCTGTTAAAACAGATTCTGCAGAAACCAGGAAAAGGAATTTGGTTTTGGTCTTATGTTTTAAGGATATTATAAATGAGGTGCTAGACCTAATAAATCTAAGAGTATGATCATAGATCAATACTCAAACATGTTCTATCTTTTTGATAAAAATCCTTTTTAATAAAAACTTGTTTTTCCAACAATCGTTTTTCAAAACTTGGTATTTCTAAAACTAATTTTCCAAAACATGATTTTTCTTAAACTATGTTGAAAATACTGAAATGAAAATGCTTTTGAAGCCTTGAAGCAAACTAAGTGTGTGTGAGTGACAATCCCAAATAATCTACTTCTAACATCTAGGTTTTGACAAAATGTCTAAAAAGAAAAGTAAAATACAAATCTTGGTCTTTTCTTCAAAGTCTTGATCCCGAAGCTTTCTACCGTGCTTGGCTTGGGAATGCAAATCTTTAGCGGCGTCCAAACTTGTGAGTCTTGATCGTGGAGCCGTCAAATTAACTTATTCTATAACCTGAAATCCTTTTAAACAAAATTGTTAAATACATAACTAAATATGGTTTGTTATCATCAAAATATACATCAAGATATTGGGCTAATGGCCTTTGGGCCAACAATCTCCCCCTTTTTGATGATGACAAAACATATAAAGTTATTACAAATATTTTGGGTAGAGACTTCAAGAGAAGCTCCCCCTCAACACATGCATATCATAAAAAGTATACTCAGGCATAGATAAACAGCACAAATAATAATCCACAATACACATGTCCATGCCAGAAACACTCATGTCATAAAAGTTAATATATGTTCTTACATAGATAAAAGACAAACACACATGTTAAATATCAAGTACATGTCCACAATAAAAATAACAGAAGGTCCAACAAAAATACAAAATACAAACACAAAATATAAGCCCAAAATGAAATGATCTCTCCCATCAATAACTCTCCCCCTTTTTGACATCATCAAATAAGGGGTAGTCACTCATCGTCCTCATCATCGTCTTCATCATCGTCTTCCTCAGACGAGCTCTCCTCAGCAACAGCACCCTCGGCCATCTGCTTATCACCATCATCATCATCCTCATCAGAAGAAGAGCCTGCCTCCTCTAGATCAATGCCTGCAACACCTGGCTGAGGTGGTGAAACAGCAGAAGGAGCCCTGGCAGGAAAAGGAGGGCCGGAGGATGGAAGTGGTCGGGCAAAAGATATGGGATCAGGACCAAGCATGTTGAGCTTCACAAAGAGTGCCTCAAATTGCGAGTCCATGAATCTCATGGAGTTAGCAAAGTAAGACATATCATTGCGAATGCCCTGAAAGTGCGAGTCCATCTCCGCGCGAAAAGCTGCATCTCGCTGCTCGATCTAAGACTGGTGCTCCTGGATCTGAGAGCGAATCTCAGAAGAGCTGAAAGACTGGAAATCAGGAGATATGGAAAGGCCGGGAGCAGAGGAAGTCCCTGGGGCAGAAGAGGACCCTGGGGCAGATGATGACCCTGGAGCAGGAACAGGAGGAGGCTGCTCATGAGCGACACGACGCATCTGAGCCTGCATCCTCTTAAGAAGGGTGTTATCCAGGTTCATAGAGGGTTCAGAAGGAGACTCAGAGGAAAGATCAAATCCTAGTTGTTTGAGAAGATGAGTGATAAGCATCCCATAAGGCAAGTGCCTACCGGGCATGCGGATTTGATCAGACGCCATGTGAGAAGCTATGAAATGGGGAAAGTTAATCTTAATGCCTTTGAGAAGGCAATAAACTATCAGTGGAACTGGACCCCTAGCATTGCTATACTCCCCTGACTTGGGTAAAATATTATAGAAGACAAATTTAGCTAAGACTTGGGCGGTGAACGTGAACTTGTTCACCTCCTCATTCCCAACCAAACTGGTTTTGTCATCCCCGTGAATCAAGGTAGACGCGGTGAGCGCAGACTCACCGGCCGGATACTCAAAATCCTGGAGATCAAAGGAGTAAACATCAACTCCTTCAGAGGAGAGATGCAATAAATCAGCAAATTGTCCTAGAGGGATGTCAATATCCCTTTCTAGAACACGAGATCTAACTCGATTTCCCTCGAAAGTAAAATTGGCATAGAAGTAATGCACTAGGGAGGGGTAAACTGGTTCCCTAATGGCCATGAATTGGTCCAATGAATTTCTTCTCAGGATGCGAGGGATGTTGAGATGTTCAAAATCTTGGAGAATAACACATCTCCCTGAAATGACTGATTTCTTTGAAAGTAGGATAAATCGGTTTTCAGCAAGATCATTGATAAAGGGACGTTTGGGCCTAGTGGAGGATGAAGAAGGGACAATAGATTTCCCTTTTTCGGATCTAGACCTCTTAGACATATTGAAAATTTGTGAGAAATTGAGAGTTTTTAGGTTAAAATTGGTTAGGGCTTGATCTAACAAGTGATGAGACAAAGATTTTGACAAGAGATTGAAGAACAAAAGATATGAAAGCAAGATTCACAAGAAAAATTAGATTTTTACCTGAGGGAAGAAAATCAAAAACCCTAGGATGAGAAATTTCTCTGAAAAAGGATGTAGATCAGACCTGAGAATGAAATCCAGCGAAAATCCTGCGAAATTAGCCTTGGATTTGATGAAGATTTGAGGGATTATGAGAGATTAGGGTTTTGGAGAGAAAGGAGAGAAGAACGGTCACTGAAAAAAATGAGATGAGAGAGAGAGAATCGGGCTTTAAAAGATGGGTTTAGGGCAGAATCTCGACGCACGGTCGACCAGTCCGATCGACCCAAAAATCCCGAGAGCTCTGACAGACAGAGCGGTCGACCATACGGGTCGGCCGAATTTTCCCGAGAGCTCTGACAGATCTCGCGGTCGACCGTACGGGTCGGCCGGCAACAGAAAAGAATAAAAGGTATTCTCCAGGCAAAGCCGGTCGACCGGAAATCAATGGCGGTCGGCCGGTCTTGCCTAAAATCTGTCAAACAGCAAGGACACAAAAAAAATTTTACATGAAATTTTTATCAAATAACAAGCAGGATATATTACCATACCAAATTATAATAACAAGTTTTAAATTTTCATAAATTACAGAATTCACACAATACATTTTAATTTTTAATTTTCACATAAAAACAAAATTTTTAGAGATGTTGAAGCCGAATACCCGGTGAACGGTTCTGAACTTCATCCTCGTGATTCCTCTTGAATGAGTTGAGGTGCGCAATTGCCATCTCTAATGTATTTGTTTTAAATATGAAGTTTTAAAATATTTTATTTTTAGTTTTGACAAAAATGTGTATATAGGTATATGATCAAAACTAAGCATGTGGACATAAAATATGTGACATAAATACAAGATATCAAAATTAAAACAAGGCATATATACAATCATGATAGAAAAGTAGCTTTACACTAACATATGTCAATGAAGCACAAAATTAAACTATCAATCCTATGCATTTGTATATATAACCAAAAGTTAAAACTTTTTTAATGGAGAAGTTACCAAACGCGGGCAATCTCCAAAATAGGTGCCTCCATAATAGTGATGCAAGCGCGATGTGATCTTTGAGCTTTGATGCATCCACCACCCGGGCACCGCCTCCCCCTAAGTCTTGGAGGTTGAAGATCCACCTGTATCATTTAAGTTTAGTGGGTCTCTTGGTACCCATATTTTCTTGGGTCCTTTGGGGTTAGTCTCTTGTCGAACCCAAACATGTATACTTGGTATATTATGTTTAGCATAACAAAATTTTTCTAAATGGCCTTTGCGGCCACAATGCGTGCAAACATAAATCCTACCACTACTATACATAAAAGCATGCTTATGTGTGTGTTCATGTTTCCGTGCCTGTTTATGGTGAGTGTGTTTCCCTTGGGTTACTCCTTTAGGAAACCTAGAAGCAAATTTATTTAAATCAAAAGCACACTTCTTTAAAGTATTATCTAAAGTTTCAACACGTTTTTGAATTTTCAAATATTCATTTTTGTTGAGAGTTGAAATGGGGTTTTTTCCTTTACAAGATATTTTATATTTTTCAAAATCAATTTTCATTTTCTCAAAAGCATTTGATAAATCATTTTTCTCTTTAAGAACAAGATCAAATTTATTTTTCAAGGAATCATTTTCCTTTTTCAATTTCCTATTTTGAGATTGAGAAATCTCATACCTATGTTGCAATTCTTCGAAAAATTGAGCAAGTTCATCCATGGATAGTTCATCATCATCAATAGAGGTTTCTAAGCATACCTTGGTTGTATCCTCACCTTGTGCCATGAAGCACATTGTAATACCCCGTTTCCAGAATACGTACTTAGTTGCGTATTCAGTTTTCCGATCGTATTTTTCAATTTACTTCCTGTAATTGACCGAATTTAATTTTAAATATTATTTTCCAATACTTTAGATTTATTATGATTTTCTGGAATTTTCCTGAATTTAATTAAAAATCTTCAAAACCGGTGTCGACTAGTGTCGCTGATCGATTCCCGGATTTTTATCTTACAAACAGTTAGGGAATTCTAGAAAGTCCTTTAGGCATTATTTCTTAGAATCGTATTTCTTACCTAAATACTTTTTCTGGGAATTTTATGATTTTATGAAAATTTCACCGGAGTCGGTAGCTAACTGATTCCGGGATTTTTAGTTTTAAAACTATAAATTATTTCTCCAAACGAATTTCACCATGAGTCTTAAAATATTATTATTGATTTTTGGTAAATTTTACGAGTCGTTCCAAGATACTTGATTTCGGGACGATTTCGGTATTTTCCGAAATGTTTTCCGCATCTTCGACTTAAACCCGGAAAATTGTCTTTTCAATATTTTCATTTTCCAAGCCAAAGAAAATATCTTCTCCTTTTTAAATTCTTTTCTTTTTTCCTTTTTCTTTAATTCTCTCCCTTCCTCCACAAGCCACAAGAATTTCCAATTTCCCAAAATTCCAACCTTTTCCAAAATTCCAACAAATTCCACACTCTTCCACCAACTTCCTCATTAATGCCTCTCTTTCTCTCTCTCTTCCATGGCCGGCCAAGTGGCCAAAAGAGGGACACCTCACCTCCCCTATTTGCAAAAAACCCCCTCTCTTCTACCTATTTACAACTCCTTTACAAATTTAAAACCTATATAAACATTTCCTTTACATTTCTTTTCCTTTTTCTTCATTTCACCAAAGATTTAGCCCTCACCAAATCCTCCTCCATCTCAAACTCCACCACCAACTCCAAAAGCTCACCTAAGTCTTCATCTCCTCTTCAACTACCACTACTTTGGAATTGAGATCGTAGTTTTCATCGTCGTTTATATCGCCAAGGATCAAGTTGGTGATATCGTCGACAACGACCTTTTCGGAACTCGTAAAGCTTCAATAAACCATTCCTTGTGAGTATTTTTACTCACCAAGACTTGTAAACTTTTTAGTATACTTGTGTTTACACTTCAGGTACACTTGTGCCTTCAAAATCATGCTTTTGGCCTTCAAATTCAACCATCAAATTCTGTCCTGTATCCTGTTTTCAGACCACGATTAGTCGACTTGACCTAGGGATTAGTCGACTAGAGATCTCTATTTGAAACGTAACCTTTTCTGGAACACAGTTTTAGTCGACTTAGTTTATTTATTAGTCGACTAGAAATCACTGTTAGTCGACTACCCTTTCCACCCTAGTCGACTAACTTTTCCTGAAACAGAAACCCAACTCTCTGTTTCCCAGTTTTAGTCGACTAGTCCAGACTGTTAGTCGACTAGAGACCTCTATTAGTCGACTAACCATCCCCCCTAGTCGACTAATTTAGGCTGTTTATTATAGTCGATTTCTTTTCTGAATTTGGATCATACCCTTGATACATGTGGGATATATTATTCTTGTTTATGCTTCATGAATGGCACTTCATGACCTGTTACTTAATGGATATTACCTCTTGTTACTTCATGGCTTGTTATTGTATATTCTCATTTCATAACTTGTTAATTAATGAATATCACCACTTATCATGCTATATCTTAACACCAAGTATGATACACTTGACTTTTGTATAAAATGGACCAACTTACATTGGGTCGGGGGAAAACATGTGGATATCAATATGTGTTCATGTTTACAGTAGTATTAGGTATGTTGTGCAACTATATTTCCGGTCTAACCTGTGGGCCTCCAGGGGACCGAGGGGAGTGCTTGCTCCCTCATTACTGGTACCATCATGATAAAGGGCATACATAAGTCCCTCCTGTTAGCCTAGCGGCTGGTTTCCGTCGTCAAGCAACGGAACAATCCTGGACCGTTGTCCCGGGCATGTACGGGACCCACTGTAAACATAGTTCGTTGATAATCCCGCTGGTTTCCAATAACAACCTTGCTTTACTAGGATATGGATCTATGTGCCCTGGGACGCTGGGTCACATAGCTAGATATCACAGTAAGACAAGTAATAATAATAAAGGACATTAATTGTGGATCTATTGTATTCGGACTTTTACTCTTTATGCTTCCATTACTTGTTGATTGGTATTCATTATCCTGTTCTAACTCTCATATTCTTGTCTCTTAGCCATTTGGCTGTAGCCTATTCATTGTTGGGAGGTCCTGACTCCCTTGGATTTGTATGTTCAGGTTCCGAAGCTTGGATCGAAGTGGAGCCTTCCACAGAGGATCAAGCTTTTCTTAGTGAGCAAGCAGACTAGTTCCAGTCCTTTGTGCCAGACTTCTCTTTTTGACTCACGAGATCTTCATCCTACTCGTGAGCATTTTGTGTTCATATTGTATCTTTTACTTTTGGACTTGGTTGTGATAAAAGATACATGTAATGTGTAATATTTTATCATATCTTGTGATAACTTGTACTTGTACTTTTAAGTTGGCATATGTATGAATATCACGCTTTGTCGTGTACTCTGATCCTTGTTGTACTATATGCTTAGCGTATATACGTGGGGGCATTTTCCGACCTACGTATATACGTCGCAGTGACGTCCCCGTATCCGTGGGATCGGGGCGTTACAGGTTGGTATCAGAGCCTAGGCTCTCACACCTATAGTACAATCAAGCAGCAAATTAATGAAATTTGCTATTGCCAACTACAATGTACAAAGTTATCTAGTCCTTCTTGATTCCTTCTTGATTCCTTCCCTTATATCCTAAAATCCTTCCATTTTTCCAAATTTCAGTTATCTTTACCAACTAAGTATGGAGAGAAGGTCGGGTCGTAACAACTTTGGGCAAGCATCAAATGGACCCACGGGAGAAAAATGTCGATATTCTGAGGGTTATTCAGACAATGATGGAGAACCAGCAGCAACAGACGGAACTCTTTCGGCAAGAGTTAGCAGCTCCAAAGGAGCAGAGGCCGGGAAATATTTCAGACTTCAGACGACTGCAACCAGCCATATTCACGGGTGAAGAGAAACCCCTGGATGCTGAGCAATGGCTGACAGATACCTCAGACTTGTTGAATGCAGCTCGAGTTCCAAAGGAGAATCAGGTGGAGGTTGCTAAGATTCAATTGAAGGATATAGCCAGAACATGGTGGCTAGCTGAGGAGGCAAGATTGGAGAAGCCTGTCACCTGGGACACATTCTCCAAGAGTTTCTATAGCAGATTCTTCCTGCCACTGCTCAGAAGGACATGGAAGAGCAGTTTATCCGACTTCAGCAATGGAATAGGTCCGTGGACGAGTATGCCGCGAAATTTCTCAGACTTAGCCGCTTTGCTCCATACATGGTAACTGATGAGGAGAAGCGGGCAAGTAGATTTCAGCAGGGCTTGCAGATGGACATCCAGGTCTTCTTAATGCCCCAGCAGCTGAAGACTTATTCAGAAGTTCTCACCATAGCTCGAGAAGTGGAGCGTGGGCTAGAGAAGAAGCAAGTGAACCAGATGAAGAACCAGGCCATGAAGAGGCCATTTCCACCAATGGGGAGAGGAGGCCCATTCAGAGCAGCAAAGGTTCAGACAATGAGGCAACCATTCCGACCAGCTCCTTACCAGACGGCCCAACCATTATCCTTCTGTAGCTATTGTCAGAAACCAGGTCACATTCGACAGAATTGCCGTAGGGCAAATGGATTATGCTTGGTATGTGGTTCCCGAGACCATTCCATAGAAGCCTGTCCACACAGAAGAATGGGGATAGCCGGCCAAGCTTTGCCAGCATTACAGGGACCAAATGGACAGAGATCACTTCCAGGGCCACTTGGACAGAGGAACCAAGGACCGATGATCAGGAGAGCTCCTCCCCCTCCTCCACAACAAGCTATTCGCCAGTCCAAAGAGGAGCTAGGACTGCTGCAGGGCGTGGAAGGGGACAAGCTTACAACTTGACGGAAGAAGAGGCTGAGACTTCTGAAGAAGTGATAACAGGTAAAATCAGGGTACACTCAAAACCTGTTTTAGCTCTCTTCGATTCCGGCGCTTCCCATTGTTATATCTCAGATCATTTTGTGGCATTGCATTCTATACCTGTTAGATCTTTAGACCACAAATGGGAGATTAGTACAGGGAATGGAGTAGTCATATCTACTAGAGTTTGCACTGATTGTCCAGTAGAACTTTGTAACAAGACCTTGGCCATAGATATGCTCGTACTAGACACCAAAGGGTACGACGTAATCTTAGGCATGACCTGGCTCAGTTAATATTATGCAGTTATTGACTGTAGGGAGAAGAAGATTAATTTCAGAATCCCTCTTCAGCCTGAATTCCAATTTAGTGGAGAAGTGAAGTCTACCAAGAGAAGGACTCGGATGACTAGTTCAGAGATGCAGAAGGGCACACCGGTGTGGGATGAATTCCCAGGAGTGTTTGCTGAAATCTCAGGACTTCCGCCTGACAGGATGATTGAATTCGCTATTGATACTGTTCCAGGCTCGGCTCCTATATCCAAGGCTCCGTACAGGATGGCACCCACGGAGTTAGAGATTCTAAAGAAGCAGCTGCAAGAATACTCTGATAAGGGATTGATTCGACCAAGCACTTCACCATGGGGAGCTCCAGTACTTTTGGCAAACAAGAGGGATGGTGGTAAAAGGCTTTGTATTGATTATAGAGAATTGAACAAAGTTACCATCAAGAACAAGTATCCCTTACCAAGGATTGATGATCTGTTTGATCAGCTTCATGGAGCCCGAGTATTCTCTAAATTAGATTTACAATCGGGTTACCATCAGCTTAGGGTGAAGAAAGAGGATATTCCGAAGACGGCATTCAGGACCCGTTATGGCCACTATGAGTTTCTAGTTATGCCTTTCGGAGTCACCAATGCCCCTGCAGTTTTCATGGATTTGATGAACAGAGTGTTCTCGCCCTATTTGGATCAGTTTGTAGTTGTTTTTATAGATGACATCTTGATCTATTCAAAGAACAACAGGGAGCATGCAGAACACTTGAGGATAGTATTGCAGACTCTCCAGCAGGAGCAGCTTCATGCTAAGAGGAGCAAGTGTGACTTTTGGCTGGACAGTATGGCCTTCCTTGGACACGTGATTGCAGCAGAAGGAATTTCAGTTGATCCCAGCAAAGTTCAGGCAGTGAAGGATTGGCCTATTCCCAAGACGGTGACTGAGATTAAGAGTTTTATGGACTAGCCGGATATTACAGACGCTTTGTCCAAGATTTCTCTAAGATTGCAGCACCATTGACCAAGCTCACCGGAAAGGGGAAAGGTACGTATGGACAGAAGAATGTACTGCAGCCTTTGAGCAATTGAAGCAAAGACTCATTTCAGCTCCAATCTTGAGGACTCCCTCAGGAAGAGGAGGGATGGTCATATTCAGTGATGCATCAGGAAAAGGCCTGGGGTGTGTTCTAATGCAACATGATCATGTTATAGCTTATGCATCCAGGCAACTGAAGCCTCATGAGCGAAATTACCCAACTCATGACTTGGAGCTAGCAGCTGTTATATTTGCCTTAAAGATCTGGAGGCATTATCTTCTGGGAGACAAAGTGTTGATATACACGGATCACAAGAGCCTCAAGTATATTTTCTCACAGAAGGAATTAAACATGAGGCAAAGAAGGTGGCTTGAACTGATGGCGGACTATGATATAGACTTGCAATATCATCCGGGCAAGGTCAATACAGTTCCAGATGCACTGAGCAGGAAGCCAGAGAATAGAGTGCTAGTCCAACTTACTCAGTAGAAGGAGTTGATTCAGGACATCATCAGATTGGACTTGATGATAGTTCAAGGAACTGATAAGGCAGGACAGTTCATGACCTTGCAGATTCAGTCAGCATTGATAGATGAGATCAAGGAAGCTCAAAAGGAAGACCCCCAGATTATAGAAATTCCGAGCTCAAGTAGAGGCTGGATTGAGGACTGATATCAGTATTCATCCGGATGATGCCTTGTATTTTGGTAGCAGACTTCGTGTTCCCCAAGGAGAAGTTCGACAGAAGATTCTAGCAGAAGCACACAGTTCAGCCTATTCTATACACCCTGGGGGAACCAAAATGTATCAAGACTTGAAGAAGCAGTTTTGGTGGAATGCTATGAAAGGGAGATAGCTCAGTATGTAGCCAAGTGCTTAGTTTGCCAGCAGATAAAGATAGAACATCAGAGGACAGCTGGACTTCTACAACCCTTACCAATACCCGAATGGAAGTGGGAGCACATCACCATGGATTTTGTTACGGCATTACCTCGTAGTCCTAAGGGTAATAATGCTGTATGGGTAATCATTGATCGCCTCACCAAATCAGCTCACTTCATACCATTCAGGGTAGGTCAGACAACAGAGGTTTTGGCAGACAAGTACATGAAGGAGATAGTTCGTCTACATGGAGTTCCAGTTAGTATTGTATCAGACAGAGACACAAGATTCAGATCACATTTCTGGGAAAGTCTCCAAGAAAGTCTAGGAACTCGTCTGAAATTCAGTACTTCATATCATCCTCAGCAGACGGACAATCTGAAAGGACTATCCAGATTCTTGAAGACATGTTGCGGGCCTGCATGATAGAATTCCAGGGATCATGGGAAGATCATCTTCATTTGGCTGAATTTTCTTATAATAACAGCTATCAGGTAAGTATCAAGATGGCACCATTTGAAGCATTGTATGGAAGGAAGTGTAGGTCACCGATTTGTTGGAACGAAGTCGGTGAGAGGAGACTTTTGGGGCCAGAGATCCTGATTCAGACAACAGATAAAGTCAGAATCATCAGAGATCACCTCAGGGCAGCTCAGAGTCGGCAGAAAAGTTGGGCTGACACTCAGAGAAGGCCACTGGAATTCCAGACAGGAGATCATGTGTTTTTGAAGATATCACCTACAAAAGGAGTAATCCGGTTCGGTACTCGTGGAAGGCTTAGTCCAAGATATATCGGCCCATTCGAGATTTTAGACCGTGTGGGAGATGTGTCTTATCGATTGGCATTACCGCCATCGTTGGACGGAGTTCACAATGTATTCCACGTATCACAGTTGAGGAAGTATGTCAAGGATGATAGTCATATCCTGGATCACTCCGAGCTGGAACTACAACCGGATTTGTCATATCAAGAGCAACCGATGGCCATTTTGGATAGAAGTGTCAAGACATTGAAGAATAAGGCAATACCATTAGTGTTGGTGTCTTGGAACAGGCATGCGCCAGGAGAGGCCACGTGGGAACGAGAGGATGTTATCCGTGAGCGTTATCCGCAACTCTTCACAACTTGATTGGTAAAACTCTTTCTTCTTATCCTTCTCTACCGTTACCTTTCACTTTCTGAAATTTCGAGGACGAAATTTTTGTAAGGTGGATGGATTGTAATACCCCGTTTCCAGAATACGTACTTAGTTGCGTATTCAGTTTCCCGATCGTATTTTTCGATTTACTTCCTGTAATTGACCTAATTTAATTTTAAATATTATTTTCCAATACTTTAGATTTATTATGATTTTCTGAAATTTTCCTGAATTTAATTAAAAATCTTCAAAACCGGTGTCGACCAGTGTCGCTGATCGATTCCCGGATTTTTATCTTACAACAGTTAGGGAATTCTAGAAAGTCCTTTAGGCATTATTTCTTAGAATCGTATTTCTTACCTAAATACTTTTTCTGGGAATTTTATGATTTTATGAAAATTCCACCGGAGTCGGTAGCTAACTGATTCCGGGATTTTTAGTTTTAAAACTATAAATTATTTCTCCAAACGAATTTCACCATGAGTCTTAAAATATTATTATTGATTTTTGGTAAATTTTACGAGTCGTTCCAAGATACTTGATTTCGGGACGATTTCGGTATTTTCCGAAATGTTTTCCGCATCTTCGACTTAAACCTGGGAAATTGTCTTTTCAATATTTTCATTTTCCAAGCCAAAGAAAATATCTTCTCCTTTTTAAATTCTTTTCTTTTTTTCCTTTTTCTTTAATTCTCTCCCTTCCTCCACAAGCCACAAGAATTTCCAATTTCCCAAAATTCCAACCTTTTCCAAAATTCCAACAAATTCCACACTCTTCCACCAACTTCCTCATTAATGCCTCTCTTTCTCTCTCTCTTCCATGGCCGGCCAAGTGGCCAAAAGAGGGACACCTCACCTCCCCTATTTGCAAAAACCCCCCTCTCTTCTACCTATTTACAACTCCTTTACAAATTTAAAACCTATATAAACATTCCTTTACATTTCTTTTCCTTTTTCTTCATTTCACCAAAGATTTAGCCCTCACCAAATCCTCCTCCATCTCAAACTCCACCACCAACTCCAAAAGCTCACCTAAGTCTTCATCTCCTCTTCAACTACCACTACTTTGGAATTGAGATCGTAGTTTTCTTCGTCGTTTATATCGCCAAGGATCAAGTTGGTGATATCGTCGACAACGACCTTTTCGGAACTCGTAAAGCTTCAATAAACCATTCCTTGTGAGTATTTTTACTCACCAAGACTTGTAAACTTTTTAGTATACTTGTGTTTACACTTCAGGTACACTTGTGCCTTCAAAATCATGCTTTTGGCCTTCAAATTCAACCATCAAATTCTGTCCTGTACCCTGTTTTCAGACCACGATTAGTCGACTTGACCTAGGGATTAGTCGACTGAGATCTCTATTTGAAACGTAACCTTTTCTGGAACACAGTTTTAGTCGACTTAGTTTATTTATTAGTCGACTAGAAATCACTGTTAGTCGACTACCCTTTCCACCCTAGTCGACTAACTTTTCCTGAAACAGAAACCCAACTCTCTGTTTCCCAGTTTTAGTCGACTAGTCCAGACTGTTAGCCGACTAGAGACCTCTATTAGTCGACTAACCATCCCCCCTAGTCGACTAATTTAGGCTGTTTATTATAGTCGATTTCTTTTCTGAATTTGGATCATACCTTGATACATGTGGGATATATTATTCTTGTTTATGCTTCATGAATGGCACTTCATGACCTGTTACTTAATGGATATTACCTCTTTTACTTCATGGCTTGTTATTGTATATTCTCATTTCATAACTTGTTAATTAATGAATATCACCACTTATCATGCTATATCTTAACACCAAGTATGATACACTTGACTTTTGTATAAAATGGACCAACTTACATTGGGTCGGGGGAAAACATGTGGATATCAATATGTGTTCATGTTTACAGTAGTATTAGGTATGTTGTGCAACTATATTTCCGGTCTAACCTGTGGGCCTCCAGGGGACCGAGGGGAGTGCTTGCTCCCTCATTACTGGTACCATCATGATAAAGGGCATACATAAGTCCCTCCTGTTAGCCTAGCGGCTGGTTTCCGTCGTCAAGCAACGGAACAATCCTGGACCGTTGTCCCGGGCATGTACGGGACCCACTGTAAACATAGTTCGTTGATAATCCCGCTGGTTTCCAATAACAACCTTGCTTTACTAGGATATGGATCTATGTGCCCTGGGACGCTGGGTCACATAGCTAGATATCACAGTAAGACAAGTAATAATAATAAAGGACATTAATTGTGGATCTATTGTATTCGGACTTTTACTCTTTATGCTTCCATTACTTGTTGATTGGTATTCATTATCCTGTTCTAACTCTCATATTCTTGTCTCTTAGCCATTTGGCTGTAGCCTGTTCATTGTTGGGAGGTCCTGACTCCCTTGGATTTGTATGTTCAGGTTCCGAAGCTTGGATCGAAGTGGAGCCTTCCACAGAGGATCAAGCTTTTCTTAGTGAGCAGGCAGACTAGTTCCAGTCCTTTGTGCCAGACTTCTCTTTTGACTCACGAGATCTTCATCCTACTCGTGAGCATTTTGTGTTCATATTGTATCTTTTACTTTTGGACTTGGTTGTGATAAAAGATACATGTAATGTGTAATATTTTATCATATCTTGTGATAACTTGTACTTGTACTTTTAAGTTGGCATAGTATGAATATCACGCTTTGTCGTGTACTCTGATCCTTGTTGTACTATATGCTTAGCGTATATACGTGGGGGCATTTTCCGACCTACGTATATACGTCGCAGTGACGTCCCCGTATCCGTGGGATCTGGGCGTTACACACATATTGGCGGTGTCGATCTCCTCTTCGGATCCGACTCCGTGTCATCCCAAGTGGCCACCATTGCTTTCTTCTTCTTTGGCCCATTCTTGGAGGTTGTTGCTTGGAGAGCGGGGCAATCGGCGATGAGATGTCCGATCTTCTTGCAATGGAAGGAAGGACCGGGTTCCTCTCTTTTCCTTTCAAATCTTCCTTGAGGTTTCCCTCTTCGGAAGTTGCTTTGCCTCCCCTTCCTATAGAACATCTTGCCCACCTTCCGGATGAGCATGGCAAAATCCTCATCGTAGTCTTCCGATGAGTCTTTCTCGTCATGGATGGTTGGAGTGGCTTTGAAGGCGAGTGCTTTCTTCTTTGGCGCCTCCCTTTCTTCTCTTACTTTCATCTCCATCTCATGTGTCTTGAGATTTCCGATGAAGCCGGAGAAGTCCATCTCCTCCCTATCGTTGAGCTCCTTGAGGGTGGTTGCCTTTACTTCCCATGCTTTGGGAAGAGCTCTAATGACCTTCCTTATCTTTTGGTCATTGTCGATTGCATCACCTAAAGAAGATAAGGCATTAGTAATCTTGGTGAAACGCGTGAGCATGTCAACAATGCTCTCATTATCAAACATATAGAAATTCTCATATTGAGAACGCAACAAGTCAATCTTAGATCTTTTGACTTGTGACGTTCCCTCATGAGTCACAATTAAAATGTTCTAAACTTCAAATGCGGATTTGCAATTAATGATGCGAGATAGGTCATCCTCATTTAGAGCTTGGGTCAAGGCATATTGGGCTCTAGCATTTGCTTCATAGTCCTTGGTGGTGTCCTCGGACCATGTTTTCTCATCGGTGAGAGGTTCTATAAATTCTTTTGTTATGGCCCTAGCAACCCTAACTCCTAGGACTTAAGGAATAGGTTCATCTTGACTTTCCAAATGGGAAAGTTCAAGCCATCAAATTTGGGTGGAGACTTGATGCTAGAAAAATCAATGGATGCCATGAAAACAAATGAAGAATGCACAACAAATATAAATGCACAAAAAGATATAGCCAAATATAAGGATCTCCCTAAGGTGGTTAAACCAAATCATGGGTTAGGCTCTGATACCAATTGAAATCACCTAGAGGGGGGGTGAATATGTGATGGCTATATGAAATATGGCAATAATGCGGAATTAAAATTCTACTTAACAATTAGCTCAATTAAAAAGACTTGCAATGTAAAAGATAATAAATAGTGCAAGAATTAAAGAGAGTTAGAGTTTAGAGAAAATTGAGCAAACGCAAACACGAGGATATGTTTCCGAGGTTCGAGCCACGCTCTACGTCCCCGCCTTCACACTTGAAGGATTTCTACTATTGTTGATCCCACTGGATCACCAATACAAGGACACACTTGTCCAATCTCTCGTGATGCCGCAATACCACCGGAGCACACTAGCTCGCTTGAGGCCGATGCCTCTACAACTTCGCTCAAGAAGAAGGTTGATCACACTTGGTCACAAAACGCTCACTTAGCACAATCCTATAACCAAAATGTAGAAGTAGAACTTGGGATAGTGAAGTGCAAAACTAGAGTGAAGTAGAGGAGTTAGCTTCAAGAGGGTGTTTGAAAATTTTGGCTTTGGAAATCTTTTTCTAAAATGAAAGCTTGAAAAATCACTTGTAAAATTGTTGTGAAAATTGTTGTCTAATCATGTTGAAGTGACCACCTATTTATAGGGGATGAAAGACAGGGTAAAACTGGTGGAAAAATTCGTTGGGTGAAGATCCCAACAAAAACAGTCAGAAAAATATAGCTGTTGGAGTCTGTCAGACTTTTCTGACAACTGCCGGTCGACCGGGTCGGTCGACCGTCAACGGTCATATTTCTGACCGTTGGGGGACATCGGTCGACCGCCCCGGTCGACCCAAACAAACAGAGAGCACTGTCAAGTGCCCGGTCGACCCGAGCGGTCGGCCGACGTGCACACATGCACAGTTGTGCACGTCGGTCGACCCGAGCGGTTGACCGGCCTCTGTCAGATCTGTTAAAACAGATTCTGCAGAAACCAGGAAAAGGAATTTGGTTTTGGTCTTATGTTTTAAGGATATTATAAATGAGGTGCTAGACCTAATAAATCTAAGAGTATGATCATAGATCAATACTCAAACATGTTCTATCTTTTTGATAAAAATCCTTTTTAATAAAAACTTGTTTTTCCAACAATCGTTTTTCAAAACTTGGTATTTCTAAAACTAATTTTCCAAAACATGATTTTTCTCAAACTATGTTGAAAATACTGAAATGAAAATACTTTTGAAGCCTTGAAGCAAACTAAGTGTGTGTGAGTGACAATCCCAAATAATCTACTTCTAACATCTAGGTTTTGACAAAATGTCTAAAAAGAAAAGTAAAATACAAATCTTGGTATTTTCTTCAAAGTCTTGATCCCGAAGCTTTCTACCGTGCTTGGCTTGGGAATGCAAATCTTTAGCGGCGTCCAAACTTGTGAGTCTTGATCGTGGAGCCGTCAAATCAACTTGTTCTATAACCTGAAATCCTTTTAAACAAAATTGTTAAATACATAACTAAATATGGTTTGTTATCATCAAAATATACATCGAGATATTGGGCTAATGGCCTTTGGGCCAACACATACCCGATGCTTCCAAAGCTCCAACGGAGATTAGATTTCTCTTCAACTGAGGTACATACCTCACTCCCTTCAGCTCCCTTACCAACCCATCAAACATCCTGATTTGGATTATACCTACACCCTCCATGATACATGGGTGATCATCGCCCATAACGACTGAACACCCCTCTAGCTTCTCAAGCTAGAAAACCAGTCCCGATTAGGGCACACATGGTATGTTGTACCTGTATCCAAAATCCACTCATCTTCCCATGAGTGACCAACGATGGGAGTAGTGACTGAAAATGAGAAACCTGACGAGTCCGAATCTGATCCATCTGCCTGTGAATTACTCCTCTGAGTGTTAGTCACCTTTGCAAGATTTGCTTCAGCCTTCGACTCCTTCTTCTTCCCTTTGAACTTTGGACAGTCCACTTTCCAGTGCCCTATTTCTCTGCAGAAGGCACACTGGTTCTTCCTCAGATCCCTATAGCCCGACCTGGACTTCGATCTTCCTTTTTCATCACTGCCCTTCCTAGATGAACCCCTGCTTCTTACTGCTAGCGCCTCTGCCGACGAGCTTGACTGAGAAGGCTGTCTCTCCTTTCTCCTCGTCTCATAGTTTGCCAATGCAGACGACACCTCATGATAGTCCAGAGTCTGTCTACCATTTATGAAGGTTAATGTGAATGTCTCATACTCCTCCGCCGGGAGTGAGTTCAGGAGGATTACCGCCTTGTCTTCCTCATCTATCTTGACATCCACATTGACCAAGTCTGTAAGAAGCTTCGTGTAGCGGTTGATGTGTTCATTCACGGAGCACCCCTTCTTCATCTGAAACCCATACAGCTTGCTCTTCGGCTGCAATCGCAATTCCACACTCTTGGTCAGATATTTCCTTTCAAGGGTCCCCCACAACTGCCTAGCAGATGTCTCGTGTAACACAAGATATTTGATGTCTTGTGTTAGACACGATCTAATCAAGCCATACGCAGACCTGTTCATCTTCTCCCACTCTTCTTCAGTGGTTTTTCCTCGCCTCTTCTCCAGAAGTAGAGTATCCTCAAGATTTGATGCATTTAGGGCATCCATAACCTCACACCTCCACATCCCAAAATTATTTGTGCCGTTAAACTTCACCACGTCTATCCTCGGATGAGAATCCATGGTCTTAACCGATGTACTTTCTTCTGCCATTTATCTAACTGAAACCTCTATGTATGCGGAAACTAAACTGGAGATAGATACACAACTTCGATAAAAATCAAATTTTTACCTTCTTCACGAAACCCTAGAACGAGTTTTTGACCGGATCTACTCCACCAATGATTCCCTGAGCACTCCTTGCGTTGTTCTGAGATCGACACACGATCTCCACCGAACAAGACTACCGCTGATCTGAGATCGACACACGATCTCCACCGAATCAGCTCCTGATGCCCTCCGAATCGCCAGAAAATCCCATGCGAAACCTGGGAAGCTCTGATACCACTTGTTGCGCGCCGACAACAACCCAATAAAGGAACCCTAGATCTCCAACGCACGAAGAACAGTACCACAAACAGCACAAACAAACAATCCCAGAGGAAGAACACGAAACAAAGATTTAACGAGGTTCGGCCTTGTCGCCTACGTCCTCGGGGCAAGAAAGGGGGAGGGTTTTATTGATTTCAGCAAATCAATACACTTACAGCAATGGGGATCGGGAGAGTTCTACCTCTGCTCTACTCTCCTCCACAATTGCACTCAAACCATACGATACTTACCCTAGAAATCCAACACAGCCTTTAAATAGGGTTCAAAATAACCCTTTCCGAAACAGGCAGACCCGATTGTCGGTCGACCGGCCGGTCGACCGACCCTATGCACCTGTCGACGGGCCGGTCGACCGTGCCCAACCGAGAGTTGGGGCACTTCAGTCGGTCGACCGATCTCCTTCTGCGGTCGACTGGACCGGTCGACCGCTACCTGTGCATGTCTGCGTGCACGTCGATCGACCGGACCGGTCGACCGAGCCACTGCTTCTGCCAACGGTCGACCGGGCCGGTCGACCGCGCACCTGCTGTAGCTGCTGTTTCTGCTGCTGCTGAATTTCTGGATCTCCATTCGTCGACTTCCTCGACGATCTTCATTCGTCGACTTCCGACTTTCACCCCCTACAGCTAAAACAAAATTCCCTTTATATATTATGTAATTTTATATTTATATTTTGAGGCTTTGCCCTTGTCAAACAAGACACTCAATTCAATTTCTCAATTGAATTAATACACACTTAACTCACAATAAGAGAAAATACTTAATACAATCATCAAAGATGCCCTCAACACTAATTTAACAGAACATATACATGACACAATATCAATCACATGACAAATTGTGAACTGAGAAGTGCAACAAAACCAATAGACAATTTCCCTCAAAAGAAGGGGAATTTCCCTCAAAAGAAGGGGAAAAGGACGGAAAAAAAGGACAGAAAAAAGAGGCCAATAGTACATTTGCAACAAAACTGACCACACAGAGAAAGATGAAATCATGGAGGCAATATCTTCACTAGGATCTCTTGTGAGATCCAATCATGGAGGGCAAGAGCAGAAGCACGAAGTCTAATGCCACGACCATCGACAGAACGATGGCAGCCGTGACCTCGCTGCAGAATTTTCCCACAACAAAGCAGAATTTGCCCCAGCCGAGCTTGTCATTCCCGTTCTTTGCTAGCACTGTTATGGCTGATGCTGCATCATTGCATGAGAACAGGAGAGCTACAGTCACCAGATCAACAATGGAGAGCAGGGACAAGTTCACTGAGCCAGAGCGGTTTATGATCAACAGTGCAAATGAGACGGCAGAGAAGAAGAACGCAATGGCGTTGGCAGCTATGAAGCATCTGTGAAGAGAGTAAAACTTTGTTAACATTCTGCACTTCTATAAAATAGTTAACGATGAGTAAATATCAAAGAGAAGGCTTGATTCAAATCATGTAACTCATGTAACACAATATGTAAACAAGTATGTTTCTTCTTTTGCGCACACTGAGAAAGCAAGACTGACACATAGGCCGGCTGAGGAGTAAGTCGACTTCACCATCAGCTCGATGGTGCCCACGTTGTCATTATCGTCAGTCCCTACATAGGTCTTGCTCTGATTGGAAACACCCATCAAAATGGTGGCAATCAAGGTGAGGACTACGGCGAGGCCTTGGAGGATGATGCATAATACTCAGAACTGGGCTTGATGCCGCAGCTGCAATGCCTGGACTCAGGCTTTGGGATGGGGCCTGGGGTTCCACTGGGACCAGGTTTGCCTTGGACCTCCATTGATCTTACAGATGGAGAATTAAGTGAATGGATATGTAACTCTTGGCTCAGTAGGATTTCTTTGTAGCCTTTGTATAGATGAGGTTTGTATGTATAGGAGACCAAATGTCACATATCATTGCACTCTGGTTGAGTTTATGATGATCACAGGGGGATGGTTACCTCCTTTACACAGGGATTTGTGAGGGACAAGAGCTGAGTACAAGAACTGTGGTCAATGTCAACTCAATGAGAAGGAGCCAAGCAGAGCTGGAATTTCAACAAACTGGAATGACTCCAAAGTCATTGACTGATTTATAATGTGTGCGGCTGCATAATTAAACTAGGTTTTTGAGTAGTTGATATTTGTTTTAAAACATAATTAGAGGTGAATTGGTTTATTTATTTATTATTTTTTTTTTGAACCAACAGGATCCTAAAGTGCCAGAAGTGATTACAACCCAAAAATTAAACAACAAAGAGAAACCACAATACTCAAATAAACAATGTACAGATGCAATACAAATCATGAATTACAAAAAAACAAATATATATATTCTTATATTTTCCTATACTCTATTTATACAGATTGCATGTACCTAACTCATGATAACTTTATAAGTGATTTAAATTTCCAAGAAGACAAGCAAAAGTAGCGAATTCAATAAAGTTTCATCACTGACTGCATCCCTTATTACATGGAATCTATATCCTTAATCCTAATAAAACTTTAAAGTAGCTATCATCAACATTCCACTAATAAATTTGACATTTCTATCATCATATTCTGTTAACATCATCACCAGATGATGCTAACAACAAACTTTCCAAGTTTTGAACATTTTCAACATATAACTGATTTTTATGGTACAAGAACGTCTACTTCAGAACCAAGACCTAGACCCAAGCAAGACCTAACAAGCTACACAGAAAAGATCGAACAATTCATAAGCCAATGTCACCATACTGCAAGAGTTTTCAACACGTACAGCATATTTTCTTGATCCCTTTTCTGAGTTTCTGTATGATGGATTGATATACACATGATAATAATTTATGCCTTGATACTTGGTCCATACCAATCCAGTTGATCTTAGGTTGTCAGTGCTTGAGCCCACAACTTGTAAATAAAATACACAAGACAGCAATCACAACTACTGCAATTTTCAGAATGTATAACAATTCTGAATGTAGTAATCCGCATATGTCTCGCTATTTGTGCTGCACATTAATTCCATGGCCATTTAACCACCTTCTCTAGGGAACTAATTCCCACTCATGGTGGTCCAAATCAAGCCAATTTTCATCTAGATAGAGTTGACCAGTACAGATATTCTAGCTGAACTCAGATATAAGACCCAGGTTTGAGATTGCCAGATTAGCTGTAGCGAATATATTAGCCTAGATAAAAGTGTATTATATTACAAGGGAAATCATGTGCATCATCTTTCTATAGAAAGAAATAACAAAAAACAAAAGGTATTTTGCTGCCATTTGAATGCCTTCAACTTCTACCAAAATTCTGGAAACTCTAGTGTGTTTATTTTCCAAACATTAGTGTTTAGGTGATGGCTTTTTTGTACAATTGGCGGTAGTATATTGTAGTAAAATTGAATACTAATTGGCCAAGTTGGGGTAGTTTTTTTTTATGTAATTCAGCGTAAAAGAACAAAAGGAATGTGGAAAATACAGAGGGGCCATAGCTGGGTCAAAGTCTCTGGGTTAACCTAAAAAAAAGACAGCACTTGGCCGGTGGATGAGGCAAGTCTATATGTGTAATGTTTAATATGAGATAGCCAGCCATGCATAGAAACAAAGAGAGGAATGGAAGTTAGGTGGTGATGACATCCAACAAGGCACATCATCCTGATTCTTTAATCAATCACTAGAGTCAACACTCAGAATTTCAAACTGTGTAATGCTATAAAGATTCCTAATTGATCTTCACTCGGTCATTGGAAAGACTTCTGCTCATTGACTTGAGAGTTGGTTAGACACAATTCTTTACTACCACTCAGGAGCAATTTCTATTAACAACTGAACATACAACTCAGTTCTATGTAGTCAACTGCAAAGCCACAAACCCTTGAGAATGACAGTAATGTTCAAAGACCAATAAATCAGTTTTCCAATAACATCTGAAATGCTTGTTCGACTCAACTCATATGATATAAAAACAATTAGGTATTTCAAATCAGACAGAAGATAGTGCACCTTGTATAATCATTAATGGTGGCTGAAGAATCATATCTGCATAAACTTGCATGAAAAGAGAGAGCACGCAAGCTCCATTTGTAGGGAGAGTTAATGTGCAGAATTATCTAGGTTAAGTGTTGTATGAGCAATATCGAACACTGACCTTCAGAATCTCCAAGCATGATGCTATGAATATGTTTCCAGCACCAAGAAGCAGAACATGTCCCAAATACTGTAAGCCTCCATCAACAACGAACCTTCTGAATTGACACCCTGGTTCCTTCTCAACACAAAAAGTCCCTATCTTTTAGAACTATATTTTCTTCTTAAAGCACATGTTCGTCAATACTTTGCAGATGATGGATGGAACCGAAATATGACAAGCCTAAAATATCAATAAGACAGATTCTAGAAGATGGGATGGACATGAATTGCAACCCTGCCGAAGCAAGCATATAAATGCACACATGGGAACAAACTGATCCAAGATTGAGCTTATAACAAAAATTTCACTTCCTCCATATCCACAACTCTGCATAACGATGAGAAATAAGTCCTCAGGTATTTGGCTTATCACGAAATCATACCCAGTGTTCGGGTCTCCAAAATGAAAAGCTCAAATTTACCATAAATCATACCATTGTACCTTGTGAATTATCTAAGAGATCATTCAATTAATCAGGAAATTACTCAAAGGAAATCACATGCTTTTAACTTCTAAGTTGGTTGACATCATTTACCACTTGATCAAGCTGACAGCAGCAGCAGCAGCAGCAGCAAAAGGCTTCAGCTTCAAGTGCAGTGGCTTCCAGTGATTACATTGTCTGAAAGGAAAAACACATATGGTACACACATCATGAACGAAATCTTTCAACGGTCCTCTCTGTCAGTTTCTCTCTGGGAATGGTCAAAACATACCATTTACCTTAAATCACAAAGTCGATGCTTCATGTATTAGATTTTATCAAGTTGGCTAATGTTACCAGTGAAGATATACAAAAGTAACCTACAACATTTCATAATAGGGAGATCTGAAAATAGGCTAAACAGTTTTCCGTGTCAGGAAAATACAAAATAACCATAAAAAAGAGAGAGAGATTAAGTGGATTACTTTGTTGCAGATTCTTCTAGCTCTCCTGCTTATTTGAGTTGTACATGGAAACTACAATGGCCAATTTCCGGGCCATGTATAGAAAGACTGCCATGGGCACTTGTGCCAAACAAGTAATGGATAATGATTCAAAATAAAAAGGAAACAAGTACAACAATATCAATACTCTGATTTTAGCTTTTATTATCAAATCAGAAACAAATGATTTAACAAGTTAGTAGCCAGTAGGTGAAAGACAATATTCTTTGGTAATTAGTTATCCTTCTGATTCCTGTTTTGTCAAATTTTGTCAGTTGTACAAGTAGATAACAAAGTCAATAATGTACAAGTCCAAGTAAGTCTTATTTATTATATTTCTTTCCAATGCAGGATTCTTACTAGATAAAATGGTTTTGCTATGTGATCCATTATTCAGAACATTGCTAAAATTGAATTTCCCTTTTTAATTTTTCCCTAGCACAGGGACAGTTGATTTGGGAGGCTCTATTTCATTTTGAGGGCTATTGTATGTGTCCACTATCTAGTAGAGAGCACCAAGCCTACCATAGCATGCAACATTATGATCTTTGTAGGAGGAAGACTGACAAATCCAACTTCTATCAAAACCCTTTCTCTAAACAACTTGGCAAGTATATTGAACTGCAAAGAATAATTCTTATGCTCTCACTAAAGTGTTTTAGTTCTCAATTATAATTTCTGGTTAAGACAATGGCAAAGTAGCTCATACTGCAACCATACTGTATAGATTATAAAACTTGAGACGAATTGAATAACAGCAAATTTCGGAGACCAATAAGCTGAAGTGAACTCAGAGAAAAATCAAGGGCATCAATTAAGGTAAAATGATAAGTGAAGAACAATGATAATTTTTCCCAGTTGAATAAAGATTAGTGTCTTAAAAGATGTTGATAGGATAAAAAATGAATGTGGGTATTAAGATTACTATATAATGTATTATAGACTAGTCAGTCCAAGGCAAAGCTTAAACTGCTGCCTGGATTGGTTTATTAAGCTCAACGCTTATACACTCAAGTTGTCAGCATAGAATTTGGGTGGAAGCTAGTTTCCGAGCTTGTAAATTAAACTATGAAGCATGTCATTGCTAGAGAATAAGAAATATGGTAACTCCTTTCATATTTCAAGATCTTTTATTCTCTTTCAACACTGAAGGGAAACCTTGTTGAGAAAATAAGAAATTACATCACTTGGTTAGTAACATGCCAGCGAGCATTTTCTCAAAGGAGATAAAAAGAAAGAAACGAAAGAACATGTCAGAGAACGAATGTCTATGATGGAATCCACCACATATATCATGTCTTGAGGCAAGGTAACAATCACCAATATAACAAGCCAAATGACATGAGGACACAATAATCTTTAGGATTGATTTCATAAAGGTCCAGCTAAGTTTTATGCTGGGCTTCTGCTATCTAGCGCAACCTTTCGTTTCTTCTTGCTTGGTACAAGCAATGGGAAATGGTGTTAAGCCCCAAACTATGGAGTTACACAAGATAAAACAAATAATACTTGCACCTTAGCACTTATTTCAGGAAGATGGCCAACAAATAATAAGGATGAAACATACGTATAAGAAAGAGAAGCAAGACGAAAATTAATAACAGAATAGCTAACATGCAGGCTAGAGAGTATTTCTGGGAGTACCTCACAGTCAAGGAACATTCTTGTATCTTTATTTGAGGAAAATAATGTAATATGTGTGCGAGATCATGTCTCCTTTATAAAACGTATATACACAGGCAAACTTTAGCGGAAGAAACTACCCAATCTTCATAGCATTATAAGAATGTTATTCTTCCACTAAAACCCGGATATACAAGACTACATTACGTGATATATGTGCAATTTCAACTTTCTTTCCTTAAGAACACTAAAGCTCCCTGATATACAAGAGAACATATGTACCATCCGCGATTTCAACCATTTTCGGCCATGAAAATAAAGAAGCATATGCAGGTACTACACCTATATAGGTTTGGGTCCATGAAAGTCACTAAGATATCCGCTTCATTCTCACTTGAGGCTTATGTAGTACGGACACGGTCACGGGTGTCGGACACGACACAGACACGGACACGGGACACAACAAAATCCAAAAAAAAGGATATGGGGGCACAACAAGCAATATTTTATTATTATTAATCCTCATAATATCCTATCATCCACATAATAAATTAATCCACATAATTAAATCCAATTAAATCCATATTATCTCTCTCTAATCTCTCTCCCCCCCCCCCAACAATTATATCCACATTATCTCTCTCTATTCACTCTCTTTCCAATTAAATCCTCTCAAATCTTCTCTCTCTATGTTCTCACTCTATGCACTCTCTGTGGAGAGAGCAAAGAGTGAGAGAGTGAGGTAGAGAGAGATCAAGAGATAGTGCACACACACACACATACACACACTTAGAGATCAAGATCTAGAAGACGTCGATGAGATCCAAGATCAAGACTGCGAAGACGACGAGGAGACCACGGCTTCATCTTCTTCTTAACAAGATCCAGATAACCAAACGATGGAGAGATCAAGATGGCCACGAGGCTACAGCTTCATCTTCTTCTTGATGAGATCCAGATGATGGCGGTGAGATCCAGATGATCCAGATGGCGGCAAGATAAAGACGATGATGAGTTCACAGTTTCGTCTTCTTCTTGATGAGATCCAGATGATCTAGATGACGTGGAAAAATCAAGATGACAGCGACGAGATCCAGATGGTCCAGATGATGGCGAGGAGACCACGACTTCGTCTTCCTCTTGACGAGGTCCAGATGACAGCGATGAGATCAAAACGATGACGACAAGATCCAGATGACATGTTCGTTCTTGGTAGATTTGAGAGAAAGAAAGATCGATTGATCAATCGAATGGGGGATTAATTGGGAATTTAGGGTTATTAAAACCGTATCAGGCGAGTCAGGCGAGTCTGGACCATGAATCGAATCGGGCGAGTCTGGGTCATGTCCGAGGTTACTTTGACCGTGTCGGGCAAGTCAACCGAGTTGACTAGTGTCGAACACGGATTGACTGTGTCTGACACTTGTCGTGCGCCTGTCCGTGTTCGACACGCATCTGACACGACTGCTTCCCAGGCATGTCCGTTCTTCGCAGCTTGAGGTTATCTGGCCAAAGACAATGTTAAAAACAAAGCCATGTAACTAAACTTAATTTCTTGCAGAGATGACTGAAGACGCTAGAAATTTGAAGTCGAGCGCAATGCTAATAGGAGGGTCTGACTCCAAGATCTTTCAGTACAGAAGTATGCTAGGCCACCTTATTTGTCAGTTATAATTCATTACAAGCAGAAAATAAATCACTTTGATGGTTCCTCACCTGTACGGATCAACCTCACACCATTGTTTTAAATATCGGCCAATATACCGGTATATCGACCGAAATACCGGTATTTTTGAAATTACCTAGAGGGGGGCTGAATAGGTGATAATGCTAATCTATTCAACTTAATGCGGAATTTAAAAACTTAATTGCAATAACACAAGATGCAAGCAACAAGTGATGCACACAACCAAGCCAAGCATATAAGTATGAATGAACAATGTGAAATAATGCAAGGCACAAAGTAAAGAGAGAGATAGAGTAAGAGTCAAGGGATCAAGCGCAAACAACGAGATATGTTTCGAGGTTCGAGCACCCAGCTCTACATCCCCGCCTTCACATAGAAGGATTTCAAGTCCACTAGCTTGTCCACAAAGGACTCCCACAAAGGGAACCTCCACCGAGGATTTGGGGCAATAACAATTACGAGGAGTACCCAACTCCTCTCCTTACAAACACAACCTCCTCCTTGATGCACAACTCCAAGCCAACAAACAATCACCTCACAACTTGAGGGATTAGCACAAAGCAACACAAGGATCACCTCACAACTTGAGGGATACAACCCAAATACACAATCTCCTCAACACAATGAGGGAAAGGCACAAAGCCAAGCAAAGATTGGGTTTACAACTTGGTGGTCTAAACAACAACCACAAACAATCTCTTTTCCCACACAAAGATCCTATAGAATAAGATAGTAGATGTAGCTCAAGTGTGGAGAAAACCAAAGGAATGGAAATCAAAAACTCAAAGAAAATCTTTGGGAAAAACTAGAAACCAAGATGAAGAAGTTGAATCAAAATCTTTTCCCAAAAATCCTTTCTTGATTTTCCAAACCCTAGAAAAAACACCAAATAGATTGTTCAATTTAAAGCCCAAAAACTTCTTTTGATTGCTGTGAAAACACTAGAGAGTCAGGAAAAATTCGCACAAAAAATCTTAGAGAAAACCGACCATTAATAGGGTATTTATAGCCCCCAGAAAAATATAGTCGTTGGCAGCAAATTCTGCCAGAAATGAACTACCGGTCGGTCGACCGGCCAACGGTCACATTTTGACCGCTGGCAGCAACCGGTCGACCGTGCGGTCGACCGTCCCAGATACAGAGAGCAACGCTCTCTGTTCGGTTGACCGCTCGGTCGGCCGGGGGCAAACAGAGAGCAAACTGCTCTCAGTCGGTCGACCGTGCGGTCGACCGTCCCAGATACAGAGAGCAACGCTCTCTGTCCGGTCGACCGCTCGGTCGGCCGGGGGCAAACAGAGAGCAAACTGCTCTCAGTCGGTCGACCGTGCGGTCGACCGGCTCATGGGACAGCCAGCGTGCACGTATCCATGCACGTCGGTCGACAGCTTCGGTCGACCGGCTACATGGTTCGGTCGACCGTCCGGTCGACCGACCTAGCCTGGCAGCTGCAGTTCAGGGCCAGAAAAATAAGGTATTTATTATCCAATAAATTCCCATAAACACTCTAAAATTACACAAAAGTAGTTTTATCATTTTATATTGAAATGTAAACTTATGTTAATAATTTCAACACAAATTTCAAACATTTTGAAACATTTTTGTGTTATAGTAATTTTGCCAAAAACCAAAACTTGTATTTTCTAAAACTTGGATTTTTGAATAGAAAATACATTTTGTCCAAAACTCATCCAAATACAAAACATGATATTAAATAACATTTAGGCATGATGTATATGGATATAATCCTATATACATGAAACATATATATATATATATATCCATGTTTTTGACTTTAATTCCAAAAATATGTTTTGTTAGAAATACCAAAACATAAAACACATGAAATAGGCTATCAGGCTAAGTTTGTTTAAACAGTTGAAGCATGCATGTATATAGAACAAATCTAATTTATATTAAACCATGTAAACTTATTTTGATCTATCTATTCATGAAACCAAGATCGGTTAAACCAAAAATCGAAAACCAAAACATGAAACATGTGTGTTGTGAACTTGAGCATATCATACTATTCTAATCTTTACAATTTGGATCTAAACACAAAACTAAACTATGTACCGATGTCTTCTTGTAGAGCGCAATCTCCAAGCCGACTCGATCCAAAACTCTTTGATCCACCGAGCAAGTGTTATATATGATCTTTGACGCTCGGGCTCTTGAATCAACATGTGAAAGCTTCCAAATCACCTTGTTGAAGCTAATCACCAACTAATATCTTGATTAATGATCTGAAACTAAAATCACAAGATTATTAGTACACATAACTACATGAGTTAATCATCATCAAAACTAGAGTGGAAAGCCTTTGGGCCAACAATTTTATCCAAAACGATATGATAAATACAAAAATTTACCGGATATCGTTTTGGACCGATATGGGCCGATATATCATCACGTGGCCGATATATCGGCCGATATTCGAGATGAAATATCTGATATATCGGCCGATATAGTTACTTATTTTGATAATAATTATTATTTTTTACTTGAGAGATCATTTTATTTTATTCTATATTCATTATGATATTTCAATGATGTTTTTATATGATGTTTGGATAATAACTTATTTCTTTTAATAATGTCTTATATGTATTTAATATTGATATATCAACCGGTATTTAGTACCATACCGCGATATATCACCCGGTATCCGGTATTCGGTATATAATTTTGCCGACCGGTATATTACCGATATCCGATATTTAAAACACTGCCTCACACCAACGATATATTGTTTTTGACTACATCTAGAAAAGATCTAAATGCTAAACTTAACTCCCTGCATTTAAAATATTTTAAAAGAAAATGTTCGGATGTTAGATTCCTGAACTAACATTTGCTATTAAGGACCACCCATTTTCCGATTATTTGATGCATATGCAACAAACCTTCTAAACAATTGATCCTCAACCTTTAAACATTTAGATGATGTTGGTCATAATCAACTGTGTGGATTGAACCTGAATGGCCTATCATAATCTACACCCATGGATTTAAATACCACCACATCTCAACCCACAGAGTTGTTAATCTAATAATGACATTAATGAAATATCCTAAAAAGAAACATGTCTGTAATTCTTTTAAACTACAATCTTCTACATTAATGGGGGGAAAAAACATATGGCATACAACCGAGGAATTGAAGTACAAAAGTATCAATTAATACAACTATACCGATCTCCAAGCAGCGAAGAATGGCACATCCCGACGAAGGTACAGTGCCCTCTGGAAATCAAAATATCGTCGGCTCCCCGAGCTCCTGACCAGCCATCCCTTCTCTAATCACCCTCTTAAAGAACTTCTCCAATGTATCCTTCCCATAGCTCGGCGTCTTCTCCCCTCTGTACTTCCCCGTCTCCGGGTCTAACACCTGCATTCTCTCCGCCGCATAGTACCTCCCGCTCCTCCCAAACGCCGCCGCATCTGCCATCCCCGAAAACGCCTTTGCAAGAAAATAAAGCACCCCAATGGCAAAATCCATCACCCCAATTGGCACCTTCAAGAATTTGGGCTCCTTTCCCACCAATCTAAACAGCATCTCCCCCTGCTCCACCGGCATCAGCGCCTTCCCGGACCCGCCGAAAGGGAGAACCCTATTCATCTTATCACGATAAATCTCGTCAAATCATCTTAACTGATTGGCTTGCCAGCACACAACTTTCCGTCCCCAGACATCACGTAGGGCTTCCGGTCCTTCACCAGCTCCACCTGTCCATCCAAGCTCTTGAAAAAATGCCGTCGGCCGCACAATGTTGTAGGTAAAGGCGGGATTTTAACCCGCTTCTTCGATCAATTCGGCCTCAAACTTTAACTTTGCTCGCTGGAATTCAAGAAGGGGCTTTTGGGCGCAGATCGCGGAGAGGAAAGCAAAGTAGGGGCGCCACGCGACAAGGCTGTTCTTGGAGGCAGAGTAATCGATGTTCCATGAGTCCTGGACGCCGCCGTTACGGCTGGCGAGGCAGCAGACGACGACGTCTACCGGGAGGCCGAGGGCGGAGAGGGAGCGGTCGAGGGCGGCGGGGTCGGTGACGTCTGAGAAGAGGACGGTGGAGCCGGAGAAAAGGGAGAGGGTCTGGGCCTTGTCGTTCTGGGCGCGGATGCCGCTGCGCTCGCGGGTGACGGAGAGGACGTTGTAGCCGCGACGGGAGAGCTCGCCGACGACGAACTTGCCGATGTAGCCGGTGGAGCCCACGACGAGGATGTTGGTGTCTTTTGGGGGTTTTGAGCGAAAGGAAGGGGAAGAAGAAGGGAAGGGGGTTAGGCGTGTGGGTGCGGTGATTTGGGCGCAGCAGGAGAGTTTTAGGAGCTTGGGTTTGAGGTTTCTGAGTTTGAAGGAGGGCAGGTAGGTGAGCGGGTAGGTGAGAGTGCGGGTGGGGTAGTGAAGGAAGTTGGAGGGAGATAAGGTGAGGGACAATGCTTTTGAGTTTGAGTTTTAGAGCCGAGAGGAGTAATAGGTTATAGGAGTGATGAGACTACACCAGTTGAGTGATGGCTGGGGGAGCTCTACTTCTGCAATTTGTGGTGGTTGTGGGCCTTGTGGGGTTTGCAAAAGATCCTGTGTATCGGAGAATGAAAATATCATGTTCTTTCAATAAATAAATAAATAAATAAAACGGGCAAAAAAAAATATGAATAATAACAACAACATAGTAGATGAGTAGTTTAAAAATAAGTAGAGGGACGAGTGGTTTATAATTCAGAGATTTCAATAAATTGTGTGCAAAATAATGTTAACTCGATCTACCGTGGAGAACTAAAAAGATAAAAGTAGAAAGATGTCATATGTACTGGGGAACAGATATTGACTCACGAATTTGATGAAGCCACCTAAAAAGAAACACTATTCATCCAATTTTTTTTGGACACATTTATTCCAATCCAAAATGCCCCCCCATCCCCTGTCCCCTCCTCCCCCCTCCCCGGCAACTCACGGGATGGGAGGGGTAATTTCATTATTATTGAAAAGTTGAAGGGTACCATTATCAAACTTGCAGGTACCTCTGGTGGGTGACCTTGTCAATTTTATGAGTGGTAATATCTGCTCCCAATGTATTGTCTTTGTTCTTTTTCTAATGAAAAAATAGATTCGTGAATATTGATCTAATTATCACTCTTGAGTGAATCTTATTTTTCAGAGAGAATTTTTTGTATGATCTAATCATGCCCTTTTTATTTTTATTTTATTTTCAATATAGAAACTTATGCTTACCCAAGAAATAGAGAAAAAAAGTATTGTCTCATAAAATTTTGCAATGTTATAATTTATTGTTTTTTTTTTTTTTTCTTTAAACCTGAAACTCCCGACAATCCACTCTCATCTCTTTACCAGTGAATCAGCTCCCACTGGCTAAGTCACAACCTACTACAAGTGAGATTTGGACAATAAACCAATTGCCCATCATATAAAGGTTTTATCATTATACTAAGGGACACTTAAAGTTTATTGCTTTATTTCCTTTTCCTCTTCACAATTATCAAAATGTAGATTATCTTTTGATTGTGGAGACCGGCTGAACCCAAACATTTTGCTTCAATTTTGATATACCTACTGTAACCTCCAAAGGAAGTAGCACGAAAGTCAAGTGTTTCAATTTTCGTTGCAATGAAACCAATCCAGATTTGGGCGTGTTTGTTTCGCCGCAAAACGCCGCAAAACGTAAGTCGTAAAACTTCTTTTCCATTTTCCGTTGTTTGTTTCGCTGAAAAACAAGTTGCAAAATGCAACTCTTCTTTTCCCACTTGCAGTTGCTACAGTTAAATTTGTGGTCATGTAACTCTCACTTTTACACTCATATTTTCTCACTTGCAGTTGCTACAGTTAATTTTGTGGTCATGTAATTCTCACTTGTAGTACACTTACAGTTCAAAACAGTTACTTGATAATCAATATATAATTTAATATTATTAAATATTTAATAATTTAAATAGTGTTCAATTTCTTATTTAATTATTTAATTATTTTATATTTTTAATCTTTAATTTTTTTATTGTTTTTAATATTGTTTTAATATTTTACTATTTTATTTAATATTTTTATTTAATATTTTTATTTAATACTTTATTATTTTATTAATACTTATTCCATTTTTTATTATTTTATTTAGAGTTAATATTTTATTAATATAACAATATTATACTTTAATATAAAATTACTATATATTTAATTATTTATTTTTAATATAAAAAATTACTTTATTAATATCATAATATATTTTCTTATTATATTAATATTTATTATGTTAATATTGTAGTAATAATTCAGTATAATAATACTATAATGATAATTTATTATTAAATTATAATTATATTTTACTTTGTTAATTTTATATTTCTATAATATTACAATAATATTATAATAAAATTTATATTATAATAATTTTTAAGTATTTTTAATATTATAATATTATAACTATATTTTATTATTGTTGTAAGATTATTTTAATATTTATATTTATTAGTATTCTTAAAATTTTATTAATGTTCTTTAGATTTTCTTAAAATTTTATATTATTTATTTAGTTAATATTTTAGTAATATTTTACTATTAATACTAATATTTTATTAATATTATTGTTATAAATAAAATATTAAGATTATTAATTTTTTATCTCAAATTTATTAATACAATTTAATTTGCAATAGTAGATTTAATTTAATAGTATTTATAATATTTAAATCACTGCTACAGTTAATTTTGTGGTCAAGTTTTCCACTTACACTTTTACATTATCAACCAAACAGCGTAAAACACAATATACTTTTCCATTTACACTTTCACTTTATCAACCAAACACCGTAAAACACAATATACTTTTCCATTTACACATCACTTTATCAACCAAACACCGTAAAACACAATATATTTTCTCTGCTACAGTTCACTTTTTCCATTCTCATTTTACGACTTACGACTTGCGACGTTTTGCAACGAAACAAACAAGCCTTAGTCAAACAAAATGTGAACCACTCTCGTGTAGAAGTCTTAGTAGCATAGTATCCACAACACACAAGAAAAATTAGCCACAGATTTGATGCACAAATCTCATGCAGACTGAAGAAAAAAGAAGCTAACATTTATTACTGAAACAAGAACGTGAGCGCAACATAATATACATTTGATGAGAATTAGGGTCAGTACCTACAGCATAAATATCACCAATGGGGAAAAAAAAGGTGCTTGTTAGAGAATACATGCCACATTCTCATCTCTCTTGCAGGCCATTATCTGCAATTACAATTAGATCAACTTTTTATTAAAAAAATACCTCATATTTTTGGGTATTGCTCATTCATCTTCCTCTTCCACCTCATCATCAGTGTCGGTTTTGCCATGAGGGTTAGCTCGCAGGTGTTGAAAATGGCTGATAAACTCTTTCGCTTCAGATATGAGAGCAGTCTTGGCAGCTTTGAGAACACCGGTTTTCATCTCACCTTCATTTTTGCTAACTCTAGCAGCAGCACTACTGGAAGCAACATATTTTCTCCTCGCATCCCTGGTATGTAGCTGGTCTATGTACTTCTCATGCAATGCCATGTTCTTTATCCTCTTGAGAACTTCAGGACTCGGCTGATGTGCCTGTGCTAATGGTTTGAATCTCGATAGCATCTTCTTATGGGCTGATGAGGACCCCCCGCTACACTTCTGGAAGAAACCAAGAGGACTGGATAAACAATTTAGGGGAATAGGTGAACTGGCCTCTGGTAACTCCATAGCAAGTGCGGTCGGGGAAGTTTCAAGAACGGAGAAATGATCTACTTCACGATTTTGATCATTCACGCAATGCTTCCTTAGCAAATGTCTTGCAGTCTTCTGCGCAACAAGATTCTTCTTTCTGCTGCTCAGCTTTTTAGCCAGTGGAATTGGACGTTGAATAGGTTTACTTCCTGACAAACTGAAATTGCTGATAGGAGACAGATTGGACCTATTTCCCCTTGAGCGAGGTAGCGGTTGAGGTGGAGTCTGAAAACTGCCGTTGACTCGGTCAAAGCACTCCTGTGCAGACTTTCCTGGCACCTGCCGACATTTTGATAAAGAATGTAAGATTTCAGCATAGGAATGGATTATGTCAGAACAACACTGAAGAAAAATAACAGTAGGTGCATGCTTCCATATCTTGCAAGAAGGCCAAATCATTTAGTTTGAGATACTTGACATAGGAGAAATACAGATTTGAATTGTGATCCTGAGATAGCATCTGTTTCAACTGTAAAAATTATTTTACCATGCTCCTAGATTCAGTACTTCTAAACAGCTACAGAATATATGACCGACTATATCCCAGGATAGATAGTATGACAGGGCTACATGCATCAGTGTATAAAATCAATCGATAATTAAACATACAATTCACAAGCAAGAAAATGTTTGTGGTTACTTCTTCAAGTTCATACAAACATTTACACAAAAAAGAAATCTATCAGCACAGTATCAAGCTCAAGCCATGCCTGTACATAGCTCCAAGATATATGTAATTCATGGGTTTACAGCAGCAAGACTGAGGAGGAAATTGAACATTCTGAGACAGGTGGTTAAAACTATCGGGGTCTTATCCTTTCTTCAAGATTCTACGGTAGAAGAAATTTTGTATCCATAAATTCCTTCAGGCGTTAGTAGTTTCGTACCGGGGAGTCATAAACTCACTTGTACCTAATTCACAATGGAACACAAAAGCAAGAGAAAATGACCATTCTTGGAATGTATGTATTGAAATTTATGCTCATAAACAACATTATGGCTGTTATTTGAAGACGCAGAGATGAGGCGTTGAGCACGATAATTGTTCAAAAATCCAAACACGAAGACTAGGGGTGTCAGTTGGGCTGGGATGGCCCGGCAACCCGCCCGAGCACGGCTCGGCCCACCTGCTAATCGGGCCAGACCGGACCCGAGCATGGCTCCCCCACGGGCCATTCCTGGGTTCGCCTTGGGAGGCCCACGGCTCGCCCGCTCGCCCGGGTCGGGCCTAACCCGAGTCCGGGCTTGGCCCGTCCCTGGCCCGGCCGCCCCCTCCTCCGTCCCCCGCCACCCTCGTCACCAGGGAAATAAATGTCAAATTTTTTTTGTAAACCCCCGGATTCGAACCCAAGCACTTTACCTCAGCTAAACAAGCTTTTGACCAACTACACCACACAATTGTTGTGTCAAAGACATGAACCTAATATATTTAGTCTTATAAATTTGTTTTTTATTTTTTAAAAAATATCTGGGCCGGCCCAGCCCGGCCCGGGTCCGGGTCCCTTGGGTCATGGGCTGGACCCGAGTTCCGAAAACAGAAGCCGGGCCCGGGCCGGACAGCCTCCTTTTGGCTGGGCGGGGCAGGCTCGCTCGGCCTGCCCTTTGGCCTGCCGTGACAGGGCCCTGCATGGCCCGGCCCGTTTGACATCCCTAACGAGGACATGGTTAAATATACAAATCTTTTATTAATATATGCATATTTAACTAAGAACTATATCTATTGTGCTAATACTAATATACGGAAGATCTTAATCTTCCTAAAATGATCTACAAAATAGTTAATCTTTTTTCAAAGACCATACTATACTTCATTTTAAGCATATTTTTAAGGTAAATAGCAGTTTACACATTTGTAAGTGTCGGGCATACACTGACACGTGCGTTGGACACATTTTTGGGTGAGAAACATGCCCTACATATCATAGCATTCTGCATAACCATGCAAAAACGACAAAGACAAGATGCAACATTTTAATTACTAAACAGACAAGAAAGTCGTGAGAATATAGTGGAAAGGCAAGGGACAACATTCTCATGCACTTCTTTATCCCATTATATGTTTTGGATATTATTTACCTTCGTTTATACATCAAAGAATATAATGAAAGAACCATCAAAATATTGATTTGTATAAAAAATATTATAAGTTTATATATATTTCTATATAAGAACTGGATACATTGAACTACTACACATGAAGTTAAAGAGACAAAAGCAATGTCTTTCACAAAATTATAAAAAAAATATGATAGGATAAAATTCTAGGATGTATGTTATCATCGTAATATTATAGGTCTAGACTTTTTAGACACAAATATGCTTGAGTATGTATTGTTCTCTATTTATTATTTTATGCAGTATAGTGACTATAATGTCACCATGTCCTTGTGTCCTGCATGTTTAAGGAATTGTTGTGTTGCCTGCCCGTGTTGTACCCATGTCCCGTGTTGGTGCCCATACTTCTTAGGAGGTGACACATTAAATGGATGCATATGTTGGTGAGCCACACATGGAAAAGGAAGAGGGGAGCAAAGGCACACTTAACTCCAAGCTGAAACCAGAATTTGCATATTAATAGCCTATCTTCACATATCTTATGATTTCAATATCTCGAATTCCTTTTCATTTTTGTTTTGATATTTTGGACTATATTGATTACCGAAAATGCGATTTTGAAAATTTTCAAAGAATTAAATTAAAAGTCTTGGACATGATATTTTTTATTTTAAAATTGTGAGTCTAGGCTATTAATAATCTGATGTACTTCAATATTAATTTCTAAAAGTTATATGATGCAGACGACTAACCCTGGCGCGTGCACCGGAGAAGACGAAGACACCTTACATTGATTGGGCTCGTAGAGACTGAATAAGAGTTGTATTTTTCATTTTATTTTATTTTGATTTTTTTAGAATTTTTGTTTTATTTTTAGTTTGCTTTTAGTTTATTACCACATAAGTTGTGGACTAGAAGTTTGATATTATAAAGCTTATTTCAAGGCTCCTAAATTATTAATAAAGAATGAAGAATATTTTGAAAAAAGTTATTATGAGATGTTTAGTTTATCTCAATTTGTTTAGAGGAAACCCTAATTATTTCCTAATCCTCCTAAAAAAAACCATAAACCCTCCATCCTTTCTCAGCCGCCTCTCTTCTTTCTCTTTTTCCGCAAAAATCTCTCTGATATTTCTCTTTCTCTCTCTCTCTCTCTCTCTCAATCTCTCTCATTGTCTCTCCCTCAATGCAGCACCATCACCCTCGCCAAAATTCTCGTCGTCGACCAAGATGAACCATTGCCTGTACCAGCACTGACTTCACGTCCTCCACCATCTCCTCTCTCGACCTCGCATCGACCGCCTGCAAGCCCTGCCAAGGCCGCCGCCTTAGCCCGCTTCATCTCACCAGCAGCCCAACCCAAGCCAACAGTCAACTCATCGTCTTCTCATCCACTGTTACCTCGTGCTCCGCTAAGCATCGCCGCCCTGCCAGAGCCCCGCCAATGTTCTTCCTCTTCCACCTGTGCCTCGCAGAGAGACTACGTCATCCACCTGAGCTCAACTACGCTTCTTGGGTTTCGTCGAACAACAACATAAAAGAAGAAGAAAAAGGTGAAACGGGTTAACCCCGACCCAAACAACCAAACCCACATTCGGGTTTAAGTTGTCAACTCGCGAAGACGATCCGACCCGCGTGCTACAGTAACGGGTTCAGTTCAGAACAGACTCGTTAGTGCATCATCTTCATTTTCGGGCCGTAATTTGTACATATCGCCTCCGATTCATGTGATCGTCATGTTGTTACAATCGTGGCGGCGAGAGCTTTGCATTGGCATCTAGTACAAGTCACTGAGATTTCTGTAATTCTTTGTAAGTAATTTTTCTTAACCCGGTCTTTTATTTGTGAGTTAATATTCGTCTTTATTATTTTATCAACTATATCTACTGCCACAAAAAACTGTGAGCTTGTGAGTATCTGTTATCTTGTGTTTGCTGATCATTTCATTTACATTGATTTTGCAAGATTTTGCCATCATAACTGGTAGTTGCATTAGCTTATTTAGATTACGAACGGTACAACTGCACTTGCACATTTTGTAAAACCAATCTACTTACATATTAATTTTAATTGTTTTCCTACCTAAGATGATAAGAATTGGTGAAACATAGCAAAATTTTATTCTGTCAGTGATTTTTGATTCACACACATCACGGTTCTCATTAATTTGTTTAGTTTATCTCCATTTATTTAGGAGAAATCCTAATAATCTTCTAATCCTCATAAAAAACCCTAATCCCTCCTTTCTCAGCTGCCTCTCTTCTTTCTCTTTTCCCAAAAATCTCTCTAATCTTTCTCTTTCTTTCTCTCTCAATATCTATTTCTCTTTCTCTCTCTCTCATGTCCATCCTTCACTGCAACACCATCACCCTCGCCAAAATTCTTGTCGTCGACCAAGAAGAACCATTGCCTGTACCAGCACTGACTTCGCGTCCACCATCTCCTCTCTCGACCTCGCGTCGACCACCTGCGAGCCCTGCCAAGGTTGCCACCTCGGCCTGCTTCATCTCTACCAGCAGCCCAACCCCTGTCAACCGCCAACTCATCCTCTTCTCCTTCGCCGTTGCCTCGTGCTTCACCGAGCATTGCCACCGTGTCGGATCCCCTCCGGCGTTCTCCCTCTTGCGCCTCGTGGAAGGTCTGCTTCATCCACCCGAGCTCACTGCGCTTCTTGGGTTTTGTTGAACAACAACACAGAAGGAGGAGAAGAAGAAAGCAGTGAAACTGATTTCAATTTGGAACCCAGACCGAGCAACCAAACTCACATTCGGGTTTAAGTTGTCAACCAGCGAAGATGATCCGACCCGCGTGCTAGAGTAATGGGTTCAGTACAGAACATACCCGTTAGTGCACCGTCTTCATTTTCGGGCTGTAATTTGCATATCCAGACTCCGATTCAGGCGACCCTCATAACATTACAATCATGCGATTAGAGCTTTGCTTTGGCATCCATTACATGTCATTAAGATTTCTTTAATTCTTCGTAAGTAATTTTTCTTAACCCAGTCTTTTATTTGTGAGTTCATTTCTGTCTTTATTATTTTATCAATTATATTTGCTGCCACTGAAAACAGTGAGCTTGTAAGCATCTGTTATCTTGTATTTGCAGATCATTTACATTGATTTTGCAAGTTTTTTTCCATCATAAAAATGACAGTTGCATTAGCTTATTTAGATTACGAACGGTACAACTGCACTTGCACGTTTTATAAAACCAATCTGCTTACATATTATTTTTAATTGTTTTCCTATCTAAAATCGTAAGAGTTGATAAAACATAACAAAGTTTTGTTCTGTCACTGATTTCTGATTGACGCACACACATCACGTTTCATATCAATTTAGTATCAGAGCACGGTTAGGGTAGAATTAGCATCATCTAATTTAGATTTGCGTCTCTTTATCTTCATTTAGGTTTTGTGTAGTGCATACCCACTCGTAATGGTCACTCATAATGATTAGGAGGGTCTAGCAAATTTCACACTAATTTTCTGGCTCCCCAACAATTTGCCACGACACTCGCTGCCATACAAGCCCAACTGGTAGCCATGAACCAAACTATGAACCAAACCCAAGAAGTCATGAACCCGAGAAAAGGCTAAATAAGGTAGAGATACGTATCGAAAATCGCAACGAACGTGAAGAAGAAAATGATCTAAACCGTAACGAGCGTGAAGAAGAGCATAGTCCCTTGACTCAATACTAGAGATGGAATGAGCAAAATCCAAACGTTGAATATCTGAAGAGCATTAAGATTGATGTCCTCAGCTTTGATGGACGTCACGACCCACAATTTTTTTCAGATTAGACACAACAACTACATAAGTACTTCACATAGTACGATTTCACTGAATTTAACAAAGTTAAGTTTGTCGCAATAAAATTGACCAGTCAAGCTAGTCAGTATTGGACCAACTTAGTGAATCTGCGTACAGAATGTGATCAAGAGCCAATTGATACATGGGGTAGAATGAAGGATGGGTTGAAAGGAAAATATGTGCCACCATCATTTCGTGCCGTCTCATGGACAAGTGGCATCAATTCATCCAAGGCAACAAATCGACAAAGGAGTATGTTGAAAAATTTGATGAGTTCCTCATCCGATTCAACACCTTTAACACTGAAAAGCAAGATCAAATTATTTCTACATTTAGAGCCGGACTTAGAAAAGATTTGCGAGCTGAACTGTTAGTTAGAGGAGTCTCGAGTTAGTAAAAGCCTACATGATAGTTCAAGATCTAGATCCCTTATGTCTAACTACAACACTAGGAGTTTTGAATCAAAATCAAGTGCATTTAAAATCTCTTCCTCTTCACAGTTCAATAGGCCTAGTATTCAAATCTCCTCACATAGGAATGACATCAAGGGTTAGAGTCTTGAACGGGGCAATTAAAACAAGGGTCCCGAGTTTCCCAAAGTAAGCTCCACAACCAAGTGTTACAACTGAAGACTATGGACACTTAGCTGCCAATTGTTCTATCTTATCAGAATCACCATGATAAATGGAACGCCCACCAACGCCACTGAGTCAGAATCTGAAGAGTACATTTATGTCTCAAGAGATGTTGAAACTAACGAAGAGCCTACAAGTGATGATATTATTCTCAATTGTATTAATTAAACACTATCAACTCACTTGTCTTTTGCTACATGTGTCCCCTCCCAACCAGCTGAAAAGGACGATTGGAGAAAAATGCTATCTTTCACATATTCATCAAAATTGGAGATAAGAATTGTAAGGTAATTGTGGACAGTGTCTGTATCAATGCAATATCATCCAGATTGTGCGAAAATCTTAGATTAGAGACTGTACCACACCCTACCCATTCGAGGTGTCATGGATCGACTCCATGACACTTGAGATCAAACAATGATGTCTTGTCCCAGTCAATTTCAATCATTTCAAAGACAAGATCTGGTGTGATGTGATCACCATGAATGTCGATTAAGTCATACTAGGTAGACAATAGTTGTTCGACAAAAATATCACAATTTACAGTCGATCCAACATGTATCAATTTAAGCATGAGGGTAAGCAAATTAAGGTACTACCCTTGAGACCTAAAACTGGACAACCCAAGTAGATATCCACTTTGGCTTTATTGCCAACTCCACCTTCTCCACCTCTCATTACTACTGCTTCTTCAGTATCTCTCACTAGTCATGCATACTCTGTCAGCAAGCCGCTTCCTATCTTACTGTCGACATCATCTCGCTATATAGCATTTGAGTCTGCATATGCATTTGTATCACACAAACAAGTGCACAAACTACACAAAAAGATCAGTGATAAAAAACAGAGTAATGTGAAACCTACTTTATGAACTGATAGTAGAAAAATATTTAAAAACTTTTAATTTAGGTGACTATGTGATGGTTCGGATTTATCCGAAACAATTTTCTTTGAGAACTGTTAAAATGTTGCATATCCGCAATGTTGGACCCTTCAAAATCTTGAAAAAGCTGAATAACAATACATATGTTATAGATCTTCCTAAAGATTATGATATTAGTTGTACTTTCAATGTTAATGATCTAATGGTTACAAGAGTTTTGGTTGTAGCCCATTGATTGATATGCCTCCCGTAAGCCATTTTCTGAGAGCTCCTTATTTAGTTCACTCCCAAATACTTATCCTATTACAACAGAGAGTTGATAAAATTTTGGAGAATGAGACTATCACCACCAAATCTGGTGGAACTCAAGGTACTTGATCCGCTAGAAAGAAAAGGCACCAACTGTTGATTCACAGCTAGATTGATGTGACTTGCAATGGATTAATCCAGTACAACAGGGGGCACTATTACATCTAACTTGATGGGGTCGAGTTCTCTCCTACTAGAGAAGAATGATGCAGATAGCTAACCCTGGCGCGTGCACCGGAGAAGACGAAGACACCTCACATTGATTGGGCTCGAGTAAAGGCTGAATAAGAGTCGTATTTTTTATTTTTTGTATTTTGGTTATTTTAGAATTTTTGTTTTATTTTTAGTCTGCTTTTAGTTTAGTACCACATCGTTTGTGGACTGAAAGTTAAAAATTGTGAAGCCTATTTCAAGGCTCCTCAATTATTAATGAAGAAAAGAAGAATATTTTGAAAAAAAATTATTGTGAGATGTTTAGTTTATCTCAATTTGTTTAGGAAAAACCCTAATTATCTCCTAATCCTCCTAAAAACCCTAATCCCTCTCTCCTTTCTCAGCCGCCTCTCTTCTCTCTCTTTTCCTACAAAAACTCTCTGATCTTTCTCTATCTCTCTCTATCAATCTCTATTTCTCTTTCTCTTTTTCTCATGTCCCTCCCTTACTACAACACCATCACCCTCGCCAAAATTCTCGACGTCGACCAAGATGAACCATTGCATGTACCAGCACTCGCTTCGCGTCTTCCACCATCTCTTCTCTCGACGTCGCGCCGCCCATCCGTGAGCCTTGCTAAGGCCGCTGCCTCGGCCTGGTTCATCTCCACCAGCAACCCAACTCTTGCCAACTGCCAACTTGTCGTCTTCTCCTCCATCGTTGCCTCGTGCTCTGCTGAGCATCGCCACTCTGTTGGAGCCCCGCTGGTGTTCTCCCTCTTCCTTATGTGCCTCACGGAGGGCCTGCGTCATCCACCTGGGCTCAACTACGCTTCTTGGTTTCGTCGAATATCACAGAAGAAGAATAAGAAAGAGGTGAAACGGGTTTCAATTTGGAACCCGACCTGAATAACCAAACCCACATTCTGGTTTAAGTTGTCAACCCGCGAAGATGATCTAACCTGCGTGCTACTGTAACGGGTTTAGTCCATAACGGACCCGTTAGTGCACCGTCTTCATTTTTGGGTCGTAATTTGCACCTTTGGCCTCTAATTCATGCGATCTTCATGCTGTTATAATCATGGCGGCGAGAGCTTTGCATTGGCATCCATTACAAGTCACTGAGATTCCTGTAATTCTCCGTAAGTAACTTTTCTTAACTCGATCTTTTCTTTGTGAGTTGATATCTGTCTCTATTATTTTATTAATTATATCTGCTATCACTGAAAACTGTGAGCTTGAGAGCATCTGCTATCTTGTGTTTGCTGATTATTTACATTGATTTTATAAGATTTTGCCATCATAACTGGTAGTTGTATTAGCTTATTTAGATTAAGAACGGTACAACTGCACTAGCACGTTTTGTAAAACCCATCTGCTAACATATTAGTTTTAATTATTTTCCTACTTAAGATCGTAAGAGTTGGTGAAACATAGCAAAGTTTTGTTTTGTCACTGATTTCTAATTCACACACACATCATGTTTCACATTAGTTTGTTTAGCTTATCTCAATTTGTTTAAAAGAAACCCTAATTATCTCCTAATCCTCATAAAAAATCCTAACCCTCTCTCCTTTCTCAGCCGCCTCTCTTCTTTCTCTTTTATCGCAAAAATTTCTCTAATTTTTCTCTCTCTCTCTCTCTCTCTCGTGTCCCTCCTTCACTGCAACACCGTCACCCTCACCAAAATTCTCGCCGTCGACCAAGACGAACCATTGCCTGTACCAGCACTGAATTCGTGTCCTTCACCATCTCCGCTCTCGACCGCCCGCGAGCCCTGCCTAGGCGGCCGCCTCGGCCTGCTTCATCTCTACCAGTAGCCTAACCCCTGCCAATTGCTAAATCGTCGTCTTCTCCTCCACCATTGCCTCGTGCTCCGCCGAGCATCGCCAGACTACCGGATCACCGCTAGCGTTCTCCCTCTCCCTCTTGTGCCTCGCGGAGAGACTGCTTCATCCACCTGAGCTCAACTACACTTCTTGGGCTTCGTGAACAACAACACAGAAGGAGAAGAAATCAGTGCAACGGGTTTCAATTTGGAACCCGACCCAAACAACCAAACTCACATTCAAGTTTAAGTTGTCAACCCGCGAAGACGATTGGACCCGCGTGCTACAGTATCGAGTTCAGTATAGAATACCCGTTAGTGCATCGTCTTCATTTTTGGGTTATAATTTGCACATCTGGACTCCAATTTAGGCGATCTCATGCCGTCATAATCGGGACGACGAGAGCTTTGCATTGCATCCATTACAAGTCACTGAGATTTCTGTAATTCTCCGTAAGTAATTTTTCTTAACCGGTCATTTATATGTGAGTTGACATCCGTCTCTATTATTTATCAATTATATTTGTTGTCACCGAAAATTGTAAGCTTGTGAGCATCTGTTATCTTGTGTTTGCTGATCATTTACATAGATTTTGCAAGCTTTTGTATTTATAACTGGTAGTTGCATTAGCCTGCTTAGATTACAAACAGTACAACTGCACTTGCACGTTTTGTAAAACCTATCTGCTTGCATATTATTTTTAATTGTTTTCCTACCTAAGATCATAAGAGTTGGCGAAATATAGCAGAGTCTTGTTCAGTAACTGATTTCTAATTCATACACACATCACGTTTCACATCATTATGTCTCTCTCTTCTTTATAATTCTTTGTCATCTTAAAAATTTAGTAGTAGATTATAGTGGAAAAAGATTAACGAGAAGTGCAAAAAATGAAGAAAAGTAGCTAGAAGAAAAGAAAAGGAAATTCTCTAACTCTAATCAGATACTTGATTAACAATTTCAATTAAGTATTTCTTTTTCTTTCTTTCATTTGTTTATATTTATCATTTTCAGTAAGTTATCTAAATTAGTTACATTATTCTTAGATTCATGTTTAGAAATTAATATCAAAAATGTTTTCAAAATATAAATCCTCGTTAATCTTTGGTGTGAATTGGTTCTTTTGGATACAAAAATAATTATTTATTTTTGTGATAGATTTTTCTTTCTTTCTTTGGGATAAAAAATAATTACTCATTTTTGTGATAAATTATTTTTTTCTGTTCCCAATTGTGCAATGTGTACAATATTTTTTGCCCCCTCTTTTGAAAATTTCTAGCTCAGCCACTGAAAAAAATGGTTGATCTAACAACAAAAATACCTTGCAAAAGAGAAGTGGTGAAGAAAAGTTAATACCCATTTCTGTGAAATATCTTGCAGAATGACAAATGATCTCAGAAGTAGCATGACACATAGCATGATGGTTTGCTTCTGCACTATACATGGAGTAGACATCTTGTTGTTTAGAGCATTAAATATCCCGTATGTCTGATTTTGAGTGGATGGGAAGGAAAAGATTTAGAAAGCTCATATACAATAAAATCAAAGTCTGGATGGAGTATTATTTCCTCGTACTAACTAGGCCTCAAATCATGAATATATATAAACAAGTAAGGATAAGAATCACTACATTCGAAATAGTATGGAACCATATTCTACAGTGCAGCGTAGGATAGAAAACAAGACAATAACCAATACATATTGATCTCCTAAGTCCTATACCAGGTCTCACCAAAAGCTATGGGGGTAAATAATCTAGCCAAGAAGCTAGTGCACAAAGAGGCACAGACCGAAAGAGAACTTTCACTGGTTGCCATCTTAATGAGCAGAAAATATGGGAGACAACTTCTGATGGTTGCAACAAAGAGATAGGAGATAGATCAGGATGCAAACTAGCTTAAAAGCTGAAAGAACCTCATGCATCCAAGCATGGCCTGTTTATTTTGGAGTAGCCTAAGCTTAAAATAAACTTAATAAGGAACGGGCCTGAAAAGAAAACGACGAGGCATTCTCATTTGCATCAGTTTATGTTCAGATTCTCCAAGATATTCCTTACTTCAGTGGAGTTTAGCATATAATCCCACAAAGCATTTAGTAAATTTTCTCAGGTTATAGGAGTTTATTACTTTTCTTTCAAGATCCCACCACGTGATCTTTCTGCGAGCTGGGTTCTTTGTTCTTTTTCTTCCCGCCCGCCCGTAAGTTCCAAGGGCACACATACATAACAATATGCTAGTTCAAAGTCTATCTCTTGTAAGCATAAAATGTTGCCTGTTCTCATAATAGACCATTTCTATTTTAAATCAGTTTTAATTAAATCATCCAAAATGACAGATGTAGATATTGACATCCATGGAAATAATTTTCTGACCACCTTATTGTACATAGTCAACGTGGAACCCTTACTTCCCAACATTGTAAATAGAGTTATTCAGATCATATGTTCTAGGATAAACTTTAATTAACTTGCACAATTCTCTCCAGTCATTGCTAGCAGCAAGATAATAGCTAATAGGAGAAACTCGCACAACACAGTGACATATATGAGTATCCTAATTAGTTTCAATTCTCTGGTGAATCACAGTCACTTGCCCAGTTCTCCTTAATCAAATTGGGAAAATGGAGAGAAAAATGGAAGAAAAAAAAGATAATAATAAGAAGAATCTATTTCACATTTTGATGCTTAATCAATCAAATATCAACTTCCCACTGATTTGTCGAGGTTAGGAACCAATATTATTAGAGTCTAGAGGATTATTTATGATGATTGGTGATATAACAATTTTCTACATATATCTAACCGAATATGTAAAACACGGCTCAAAATCAAATTTAACAAAATGAGTTCAAGTGAAACTTGCTACTAAAGCAGGCTACGTATTTTTTAAACCACATCCTTGACTTGAGATACAGCAATATCTTTCTAAAACTGAATAGACGTGTCAAACACACCAGTCATACATTTTGTACTACCACTGGTACAAATATGACTTTCAGCCCTATTATAAATAAAATTTAGGCACTTCATCTCTCCTTATCTTTGTGTAACTGAACATCTAAAATGTTGAAAACTGAAAACCAATGAAAAGGGGAAAAAAGAAAAGCAAATGCGATAAAATTGGTTGCCAGCGCAGTCTATCTTTAGTCAACGAAGAAATCAGCTTCTGTTACTTCTCTAGTTTGCTGGATCCTCACACACAGACCAAGTGATAAATGAAGAATCAACACATCACAGCAGCACAATAGAACATTAACTCAAGTAACTTGAGTACACAAAGTGTCGCTAATGATGCATCTGAAAGAAATGGTTGTGAAATGTTTATCAGACCCACAAAGCAAATGGCATGTGTAAAAAAATGATAGTCAAACTAACGAATTTGATGGGATTATAGTTAATTGTCTGTTGCAACATAGGCAATGTACAAACTGAAAGAAAGAGTTAAATGGCGAATCTAAAGGATCACAATGCATAGTAGACAAGCTAGTCAAGGAGTTTCAAATTTTATTTATTGTAATCTAATTGAGGCCTTGACATTAAGAACTTAATAGCCCAGACATGTGAAACCCCATAGGTGGGCATGTTAGAGTTTTATTTCAGAAATTTCTATAATTGATGGTAATGCCAATAACTAAATAACTTAAAGAGCCCCAAAACTGAAAAATCTAAAGAGTTTGAGAACAATACCAGCCTCGCCACCTTCTTCCAAAAATGCGGAGACGGCTTTGCTACAAAGTAGGCCCTTTGCAGCAGTGCATCTTCTTCTTTCGTCCAGTCACCGGAACCACAACACTCTCCTGCATCCAGCTTCTCGTTCCCAACATTTTCTTTGCAAATTTTCAGCATCTTTCTCTCCTTCTCATTCCCAACATTTTCTTTGCAATTTTTCAGCTTCTTTCTCTTCTTCTCATTCCCTACACTCTTCCCAATCTTCAACTTCACAAGCCTGTCTCTTTCCCCATTTTCCTTCTCAACATCATCCTTCTCTTTTTCTCGAACCTTCTTCTCTTTCACCTCTCTCATACCCAAATTTGCATTACCCTTCTCCTCACCAAACCCACCAATCTCCACATTCTCTTTTTCCTCAGAAACCTTCATAGAACCTCTCGGCCCAGGCGATCGCGGCCTCTCTTTAACGGGCTCGACCGGCTCTTTCACAGTTTCTGATGAAGGAGTCAAAGATAATCTCGCAGATCGCCGCAAAGGCTTCCCTTGACTACGATTAGAGGACCCTTGCAGGCTCCCGATGGATCTCAACAGCTCGTTGGGGCATTTCGTCGAACACCCTTGTTGTGTTCTCTCGGGAGGTGAAATTTGAGTAGGGGTTGGCGTGATTTGGGGAGATTGGAGATGGGTTTTGTTGAAAGAGGGTTTCTTGGTGGAGTTGGCTCGCTTCTTTGCGGTGATCCCTACTGCATTGTTATCATTTTGGGGGAGAAATCGAGGGGATCTTCTTACAGGGGTTTGGTAAGAGCGGAGACGCTTCCTGTATTCACCGATGCTGCTGCTCTGATCGCTGCTTCTCATGGGAGTCGCCTTCAACATTGATGTGGGTGTGGGCGTGTGTGTGTGTGAGAGACAGTGAGAGCAGCTTGGTAGAGATGTTGAAGATTGTGGCCCAGTTTGGATCTGGTATTAAATTTACCGGTTGGATGGGCCAAATGGGCTTGAGCTGGATATAAGAACCGCTTCAGTAGCTAATGCAGGCTACAGCCTACACAACAGTAACACGAGGAGAGTTTTCTTATGAAAAATGCCAATACAGACCATTTGTTCTCCGGCCTTTTTTATGCGATTCAGAGTGAAAACAAATTTTCTCGTGGGAGAATAAGAGATGCAACAAAATATGCGTTGGCAAACCAGTGGATTACCCTGACTCGATTCAAATACAAACTAGTTGGAACGACATACATTCAGAGAGGATATGGATTAATTTTAACCCATTTTTCCCCTCTTTTTTAATTTGATATGAATTTATCGCAATACAATTCTACAGAGGTAAATTGCTCGGGGGAATTTATCTATACTTCAATTGTGAATATAAATATATATCAGATGCAAACGACAGAGAATTACATGAAAACTCTAAGGGAAAAACTACGGAGCGAAGAGAGATCTACTAAATCAACGAAATTACAAGGAGTTCTCAAAGCTCTATTACAAATTTGATTCTTCAGGGTTCGATCCCTCGCTAAGTAGGAAAAGATTTGCTTTTATAGCTGAGGGAGAGCTGAGTCGTGACCTCCGAGATTTCTGTTTCTGGATTTGTCCACGATCATAATTGTGTGTAACGCTCCGACTGTAATTGGTTTGAGTAGCGCGTGATGTCGGGGTCATGCTGGCTGGCGAGGATTGAGTCCAGATCCGCATATATAGCTCCAACGTGTCTAGTGGTTGTAACTGCTCTGACAACCAGGTGATCGAGTGAAATGTTGAATGAGATTGAGTTTGTGATTCCATGATTCGTGAGACTTTTTAGGTGTCGCAATCTCACAGGGGGTCATAATTTTGACCACTACAGATGCCCCTACATGTCTTCTTCTTGAAGTCTCTGATTGGAAAGGAGAGAATAGACTTAATTTTCCGAGCAGCTCTTCCTACTGCTGCAAGCTGAGGAGGAGAGAAAGGACCCAACTTTCTGAGAGGCCTTCTCTGTCGCTGTTAGTAGAGAAGGAGGGAATGGGCTAAGTTTTCCGAATGAACTTTCCAGCTGCCGCTGTAGGACGAGGAAAAGAAGTCGGGGAGCCGCAGGAGGATCTTCACGTATCTCTGCGCATTTAATGCTCTGAGCTGTCTGCCAGATTGTCGCGCAGTAAGCCCCATCGGCATGCGCGACGTGTTGGCTGTCGCCATTTGAGGTCATTGGGATTTGCGCAATGGCCCAGATTTTCCATTAAGTGCGAAAAAGTTATCACCTTTTTCAGAGTCATCATTGCGATGATGTCAGCACATGATTCAAAAGGGAAAAAAAGGAGAGTCTCTTCACAAATTCCTAATTCCCAAATCTTCTTGAGTCCTGCATCTCTTCGTCTTCTTTCTTCAATCCTTGACCCAAATCGTCCATCGAAACCACAATCTTTGTTCTGAAATTGTCGGAGTTGAAGAAAAAGGGAAGAGGATTCAACAACGCACCAGAACGGCCATCGATTTCGATCCTATGCCAAAGACTCTCCGTAATCAGAAGGAGGAGGATGAGTATCTGGTACGGTATGGCGTTCGACTGTCGTCAAACATCAAGGTGGAGTGGTGTTCTCCAGATACCGATTAGCCAGTGGCCCCTAAGGCTGATGTTGTACCTCCACTCTCAGATACTAACCTTGAGGCTGACGTTCCCCTTGACGTACTTTGTCCGCGGCCTTCTGCGCCATTACCGATGGCCCCCTCTCAGTTGGTGGTAGGGGCTGGCGCATCGTCTTGGGCTTCCAATCCCTATGCAACAATTTCGTCCCTGATGCCTGCAGGGCCGAGAACTTCTCCGCCCTCTATATGATAAGAAGGATCAAGGAGGCTGGTCATTTCTTCATCATGTGGAGTAGTCTTGTGAAGCTAATCGTCAAGTTGGAGGAAAGCGGAAAGCGATTACGGGTGGCATGATAACACCATCCGAGTGTTTGGAGTTTGGGAGATGGTTGTGCAGAAGGATTATAGAGCCGTTCCAACTACATGGAACAAAGGGGCGTTCCAACACAATGAAATCATAGTCACAGCGGGGGTCCAAGAGAGGGTCCAGTGCCTGCTCCAGATCGACATTGACTATCGCAACTAGAGTTGGCTGTTGGATCCAAACTGACATTCTGTTCCCCCAGTTGTCTCAAGGGCTCGGGAAGACGAAGATTCTGTTCCCATGGCTTAGAGAGTTATGGAGAAGTTGGTGCAGGGATGAGCACTGCCTTGCCCCAGATGGCGAGTCCTTCAAAGTGGGGCCTTAAATTGAGGCCTCAAACCGAGTCCCGAGGCACGCGAAAAGTGCACGGCTCATGCTGAGCCGTCTGCGAAGATGGTAGTGCCGGAGCCTTCCGCTCAACCCAAATCCCGCGAAGATGGTAGTGCCGGAGCCTTTTGTGCAACCCGAAGAGGAAGAGGAAGAACCTATTGTGTATCGCACGTGGAAGCTCTCCGACCAGGCTGGTCGCAGGTCTGTGCCGGGAGTTTTTTATTTTATGTTGGACTTGGCTTTGACTTGGGCATGTCTTGTTTTGCAGAAGAAGTGTCAGTTTGATTATGGCTCCGATGCGGAGGACATGGAGCGAAGGCTGATGGTGCTAGAGGGGGCCCCATCCCTGTAGGAGGGGAAGAGTCTTGGGGGGGAAGGGCTCTCTAATTGCATCTGAGGAGGAGAAGCCCAGCGAATGACCTGAGCTCACTAAGTTGGTGGATATTTTGACCTGCCTTCCCGAGGTGGGAGTCTCTGCGGAGTCGGCTCCCAGAGAGAGCCTCCGAGGTGACCTCTCCGACTGAAACTGCTTTGTTCCTCCCCTTAGTGCCCTCAGCCGAGACTCAATAAGCTGAGGGGAATGTCTTCATAGGGCCCTCGGTCCCTATCCATCCTTCTACGGGAACATTTTGGGAAACTCCTATTCAAAGCTTTGAGTGGAGAATGTTCTTGCGGAGGGGAGACCGCGAGATGGCTCTTGGATACAGAGACTTCTTCCAAGGCCTGGAGGAGTTCGAGAGGGTCCCATTAAGGGACTGGATAAGGTCACTGGAGAACGACGTCTTTCGGGTAAGTCTCGATTGTTCCTTACTTTCCATCGACAAGTAGCCTTCCTAATTGACCTCTTTGTAGGCTGCAGTGTCTGTTGTCCAGTCCTTGGGTATTCAGTAGTCGCTCTGAGGGAGAAGGACTTAGCCATTGCTGACCTCTGGAGTAAGCTCGATGTGTCATCTGCAGTAAGGAGGGAGTCTGACAAGAAGCTCGCAAAGCTCCAAGCAGACTTGGACTAAGAGTTGGTCGCTCTTTGATGTTGGGGAGAAGAACTGGACCAACTTTCGGGGAACTTAAGGAGAAAATCATCGAGTCACTGAAGAAGTTCTTGAGTGGGGGAGAAGGTCTCAGAGCTCCAGTCCACCTGGAAGGAATTGGGAGAAGCATGCCAATCGGCTGAGGTTGTCAAGTCTGAGAATGATCGCAAAAGGGATGCTTTCAAGTCAAAAAGGAAGGCGTGCTTCGCGACTTGAAGTAGGCGCAGGCCGACAAGTTTGAGGCCGAAAAGAAGGTTGTCAACTTCAAAGCGAAGATGCAGAAGAAGATTCAAGTGTACAAGTGCCTGAAATATGAACAAAGAAACAAGGACCGGCTCATGGAAAAGCACCAAGATACCCTCTTGAGGTTAATGTCTCTCGAGAGGATCAAAGTGTATCTGTGTCCTTGGACTCCGATACCCCACTTCCCACTATTGCTTTCAGGTCGACTTTAGAGGCTCCTCAGGTCCCTCCTACTGGTGCAGCCACCGTAGCTCATCCGGCAGAGCCTTACTCCAGGACTACCAGAGCGTCTCTTCAAGGCAGTATGAGTGGTTGATTATATTTGAAATAAACTTGTTGCCTTGATTGTATCTCTGATGAATAAATCAATGGAAGAATTCAAAAATTTTGCTCGATGACTTGTTTGTGTTTTGATTAATGCCTTGGCATTGTGTTATTCATTGTAACTTGATGAGGTTGGGGGTGAAGTGTTTCCTGCTCCTCGAGAGGTTACCGTAGGTTAGACGAAACTTTCTAGGGCCGTTGTTGTGCGTGGGGTCCTGAGTCTTAGAAGTCATGTGGAGGGTAGATCCACAGGCACCAGGCTTCTTGAGAAGTCCGTAGAGAATCCGGATGATGAAGACTTCAGAGGCTTTGATGCAGGTCCCAACTTAGGCTTCAAGGAGGAGCCCGAATCTTTGCTCAACTATCTGCATATTCAACGTGACCGAGTGATGAAGAGTCGCCATCGTTCTATGCCTCCGCATGGATATTTTGATCCATAAAAACCTTATTTCCTGGGTCGTGAGCTGACCCGTCATCGGCCGGAGGTGAGTGAGCTCATAGATATGCATCCAAATGGATTGACCGATGGTCTGAGAAGGAGCAGCTGAAAGAGCTGAGAAAGAAGAACCATGACTTGTCCATGGATCTGAGAGAGATTGTTTCGTCGGAAAAATGCAAAGTAAAATTCTTAGTTGCAAAGAAAATTAAAACGGATACAATCCAATTACAAAAGAGGGGAGGATATTTGAATTTTCTCTTTGTTTAAAGCTGGGTTCTTCGTGTGGCGATGGAGAGCGAGTCTTGTTCTCCGTTGATCGGCCGAACGACAATCTTCTCTCGGATCATAAGGATGCAAAATAACTCCACTTAGACATGGCAACTGTTAGAGTTCTCCTTTGAAGAAGAATTCTTTCTTTCTCTCTCTCTTTTTGAATGCTCAAAGTTTCTAAAGTTTGTAGCTATTTTGCTCCCTCTAAAAAAAGGCAACCCCCATTCAATAGCTTTTATAACTATTTACAGGGGTATTCAGGAGTAAAATTATCCTTTAGAATCTCTTCATAATGGGAATTAACTCCCCACATTACATGGGTGTTAATTGACCCAGAAATGGGGTAGTTACAACAGAAACGCGACCTTCGTGGGTTCTGTTCTTTTGTTGAAACGTGAAGCTCACAAGCTTGTGGCTGAAATCCGCGTTTGAGGTGAGATGCAGGTTTGGCTAAGATCTGCATTTGAGACAAAACGCGGGTCTGGCTGGGATTCGCGTTTGAACTGAGATGCAAGTCTGGCTGAGATCCGCGTTTGAGATGAAACGCGGGGCTGGCTAGGATCCGTGTTTGACAAAAACATGGGTCTGGCTATAATCCGCGTTTGAACCGAGATGCAGGTCTGGCTGAGATCCGCGTTTGAGGTGAGATGCTGATCTGATCAAGATTCGCGTTTACAATTGGACACGAGATCCGCGTTTGTATTGAAAATGCGCACTTCGTGTTGAAGTGAGGTCTGTGTCTGAGGACTTGTCTTTAGTGATTTTTAGACAGTCTACAGAACCCCCTCTAAAGTTTTCAAAACTCCGCGGTTGACTAGAACAGATTTCAAAATACTTTAGACTTCATTTTGATTTGGACTCCCCTGATTGAACTGGTAATCTTTTGAGATGTCCTGAGCTTGATCTTGTCTGGATTCTGGTCTTCATGAGTATATTATTGAACTGCTTGAAGTCTTCAAGGAAGATCATTGTGATCATCTAGATACATAGTTAAGAATTTATTTGAGTTCTGATTTGGTTATCGGTGTACTATTTGAATCAGTAGAGTTGTCAATTGCTTTTACAAGTGTACTGTTGAACTGATGCAGAAGCAGAGACGTATGAAAGAGAGAACATGGCTCTCACTTGGATGCGAATATCGCATTTGGATGCGGCTCTGACTTGGCATTGAGATGCGGACGTCATTATGGCGGTTGAGACGCGGACGTCATTGTGGCGCTTGAGACGCGAATGTCATTGTGGCACTTTTAGTACTTCTAGAGGCGAGTGTTGCGTCCAGACGCGTGTCTTGCTCAAGATCCGTGCCACGGATCACAATCATTGGAAGGCCTATAAAAGACTCGAGTCTTTCAACAGTCAAATCATTTTGACTGTCTTCCTCGATCAGACCCGCAGTTGAAGATCAAAAGCTCTTGAGCTTTCTTAAGAACCCATAAGCTTGAAGCTTTTTTTCAATCTTTTTTGAAAATTTAATTTTGCAAATGGCTCCAAAACTGAAGGCTATCACTTCATCCTCCAGGGCCATTGCAACACCTCGTTTATTAAGATCTTAATTTAATATCCTAATACTTGATTGATGTAATCAAATAGAATTATATGAGACAATGATTGAACGTATTTTTGTATAAAATAGAATTTTTATTTATATCTTTTTTATTTTGATTATGGGGGAAATCTGAAGTGAAATAAAATTGGATAATTGCAAATATAGGTGTATGAATATTTGGGTATGTATATATGGATATGATGTATATGTGTCTGTGTGTATAAATATATACATTACATGAGTGTGTTGGTATATTATATAAATACAAGATACTACAATCAAATACAAAAGAAATACAATAATATTTTATTTTTTAGTATTTAATGGTAGGGGGTAGGTGTGCATGGCATGGGTTGATGGAGGGGTAGGATTGACCTAAAAGTGTGTGCGTGTGTGTTGGTGGCATGACAAGAGAAGAGAGAGGTGATGAAATAAATGTATTACATAAAGTTATGGAGGGGGATTTGTGCATAAAAGAGGAAAACTATTTTCCCTAATATCTATCTCTTCTTCCCTCAATCAACAACCAAGCCCTCTCCCTCTCGCTCATTCTCACTCAAAATTTCAAAACCCTAAGAAATCATTTCCATCCTCAATCCCTCTCTCTCTCTCTCTCTCACTCTCAACTCTCCTTCTCTCCCTCCCTCTCTCTCTCTGCCCCTCCCCCTCCCCCTTCTCCCTTTCTCTCTCTTTCTCAATTTTGAATGAACCACTTCTTTACTCTGTAACATACAGACCGACAGACGGATCTGCTTCTCCTATTAGGATTCAGACTTCATTTCTGTTCTAGAGTCAAATCCAATTGAGGTTTTCTAAAACTCTAGGACTCTCTGACTATAAATTAAGGGATGTAACCCCCGTGAACTGTATCTCTCAAAAACTTGTACTTGATTGTTGAATCAATAAGATCTCTCTCACTTTCCTCTAGGATGTAGGCAAATTGCCGAACCTCGTTAAATATTGTGTTTGGCTTTCTCTCTTATTTATTTATTTTTGTCTTTTGAGTACTTCTCTGGTGCATCTCTCTCTGTTGGTTGAGGTTCCTCATTGGTTATTGCCAAGCCGCGCAACAAGTGGTATCGAGCATCCTAGATTTATTGTGGGAACGTGTGTCGATTCCAAGAGCATTGGTGGCTGTTTCGTGGAGATCGTGTGTCGATCTCGGAGCAGCATTGAGACTGATTGGGGGATTGTGTGTCAATCTCAGAACAATGTTTGAATTGCTCAAGGAATTAAATTTGGTAGAGTAGATCATTTCTGAAACTCTCCTAGAATTTCATTTTGAGGTAAAGATCCTACCTTTATCTAGTTTTTTGATCTAACTCTGTTTGTTTTTTCTTATTGTTCTTGAGGAATCTATTGAAAAGATGGCTGGAGATAATATATCTATGGTGAAAATCATGATTCCACATCCATTGAAAATTGATGTGGTGAAGTTAGATGGCAAGAACAACTTTGGGATATGGAGATGTGAGATGATGGATGCATTGACGACATCAAACCTGGAAGACACTTTACGGTTAGAGAAAAAGCGCGAGGCTATTTATAAAGAGGATTGGGACAAGATGAATCGAATGACATGTGGTCTAATTAGGTCTTATTTGACACAAGACATCAAGTATCATGTGTTAGATGAAACATCTGCAAGGCAGCTGTGAGAGATCCTGGAGAAGAAATATCTGATAAAAAGCATCGAGTCACGTTTGCAATTGAAAAGGAGGCTTTATCGCTTTCAGATGAAGAGAGGACTCTCTATTGATGAACATATAAATAACTACACCAAGTTTCTTACAGACTTAGTTAACATGGATGTGAAGATCGAAGCAGGGGATACAACAGTGATTTTATTAAATTCTCTCCCTAAAGAAGAGTACGAGACCTTCACCCTAACTTTGATCAATGGTAGACAAACACTTAACTACAGTGAGGTGTTGGCTGCTCTTGTAAATTATGAAGTAAGGAGGCAGAACAAGCTGTCTTCTTCTGAATCAGCAGAGGCGTTGGCGATAAAAGGTAGGAGTTTCAATCGGAAGGGCAAAAATGATCGTGGGAGATCAAAGTGCAGGCCAAGTTTCAGAGATCTGAAGAAGAACCAGTGCGCCTTTTGCAAAGAGTTAGGGCACTGGAACATTGACTGTCCAAAGGCCAAAGGTAAGAAGGAGTCAAAAATCGAGACAAATCTCGCACAGGTGTTTAGTACTCACGTCAGTACTTCACTGGCAAGTGGATCAGACTCAAACTCATCGGTATTCTCTTTCTCCGTTATCACTCCTATTATTGGTTACTCAAAAGACTCTGAGTGGATGTTAGATACTGGAGTTACCTATCATGTATACCCAAACATGGATTGATTTTTTAGCTTTGAGAAGCTAAATGAATGTTCTGTTATCATGGGTGATGATCGCCCATGTAACATGGAAGGAATATGTACAGTTCAGATTAAGATGTTTGATGGGATGGTATGAGAATTGAAGAAAGTGAGGTATGTACCTCGACTTAAAAGGAATCTTATCTCAGTTGGTGCTTTAGAAACATTGGGTCTTGAGATATTTATAAGAGATGATTTTCTCAAGATGACTAAAGGCTCAATGGTGGTTTTGAAGGGCGTCCGTCGAAAGAATCTCTACTACTTGAAGGGTAGTATAGTTATAGGTCAAGTGGCGACTTCTACAGATTCAGATGATGATTCTATCAGGCTGTGGCATATGAGACTAGGACATACAGAAGAAAAATCTTTGCAAGCTCTTGCAAAGTAAGGTCTGTTAAAAAGTGTCAGAACTTACAAATTGGAGTTTTGTGAACATTGTGTCATTGGAAAGAAGATCAAGGTGAAATTCAGCTCAGCAACTTACTGCACCGAGGGGATTCTAGATTATATTCGCACCGATGCTTGGGGACCTACCAAGATGACATCTATTAGAGGTAACCACTACTTTGTAACTATTATAGATGATTATTCTAGGCTGGGTATATACCATGAAACACAAAGAGGAAGTCTTAGAATTATTTGTGGAATGGAAGAAGAATATGGAGAAAAACACGGGAAGGAAGATCAAGAACTCTGATCAGATAACAGAGGTGAGTATAAGAGTGATCCTTTCCTAAAGTTATGCCGTGATGAGGGCCTCGAAAGGCACTTCACAGCAAGAAAAATACCACAACAAAATGGGGTAGCCAAAGGATGAACATGACCTTACTAGAGAAGGTTTGATGTATGTTATCCAATGCCGGATTATCAAAGAATTTTTGGGTTAAGGCTTTGGCATATACTTACTATCTCGTTAACAGGTTGCCTTCGTCTGCGATAGGAGGTAAAACTCCTCTGAAAGTTTGGTCAGGGAAAGCTGCTCAGGATTATGATTTGCTAAGGGTATTTGGGTGTCCGGCCTACTACCATATTAAGGTAGACAAGTTAGACTCAAGAGCGTAGAAAGGTGTGTTCGCAGGATTCAAGAGAGGAGTAAAATGCTACAAAATTTGAGATTCTAAGGACAAAATGTTTATCCTCAGCAGAGATGTCATGTTTGATGAGGCTTCAATATTGAAGTCTACAATCTCTCAGCAGGTGGAGATTGAGAAGACCAAAGAGATATCGCAGCAGGTAGAGAGTGATGCTACTTCACCGTCTCTAGAAAGATTAGTATCATTGGAGATCATACCTACGGTGATGTAGGATAGTGATCATGTAGCATATCAGAATACTGATGTTGATGAGGATCAAGAACATGCTATGGGTGATGTCCATGAATCCATTGCAATTGAAAGAACTAGAAGAAATCCACGTAAGCCTAGTTGGCTCACTACAGATATGATTATGGCATATGCTCTCCCAGTCGTTGAAGAAGCGATCCCGTCTACATATAGGGAAACTGAAATCAGTTCAGAGTCCAAAATGTGGAAGGATGCCATGGTAGAAGAGATGAGTTCTCTATACAAGAATGATACTTGGGAATTAACAGAGTTGCCCAAGAGAAAGAAGGCAATTGGTTGTAAGTGGGTATATACAAAGAAACAGGAATCTCTCAAAGATAATATTATATTCTATAAAGCCAGATTGGTAGCTAAAGGCTACGCACAACGAGAAGACATTGACTACAATGAGGTATTCTCACCTGTTATAAAACACTCGTCGATTCGGATATTACTGGCGCTGGTAGCACATTATTAGTTGGACTTTGACTAGTTCGATGTGAAAACAGCTTTTCTCCATGTCAATCTTGATGAGGAGATCTATATATCTCAGCCGATGGGGTTCAAAATTGCAGGAATGGAGAAAATAGTATGCAAGCTGAAGAAATTATTGTATGGATTAAAACAGTATTCTAGGCAGTGGTACAAGCGTTTCGACAGCTTCATAAGAGATAAAAGGTAAACACGTAGCCATTATGGCTCGTGTGTATATTACAATAAGCTACCTGGAGGAGAGTACATCTAACTACTGTTGTATATAGATGATATGCTCATCGCTTCTAAGAGCAAATTCACATTAGATAAATTTAAAAAAGACTTGTCTTCCGAGTTTGAGATAAAGGATCTTGTTGAAGTAAAGAATGTGCTAGGCATGGAGATTGAGCGAGACCGAAGGAGTGGCAAGGTGAGCTTGACACAAAAGGGGTATTTGCAGAAGGTACTTCAGAGGTTCAACATCAACGGTGATACGAAATCTGTAAGTACACCACTAGCTCATCATTTCAAATTAAAAGCCACTATGTCTCCTACTATTATTAAAGAATGTGAGTGCATGACTCGGATGATGTATGCTAGCGCAGTTGGTAGTTTAATGTATGCAATGGTGCGTACAGGTCCTGATTTGTCACAAGCTGTCTTAATGATTAGCAGATATATGCATGATCCCGGTAGGGGTCATTGGGAGGCAGTAAAGTGGGTTCTATGGTGCATTAAAGGTACCATGATGTTGGTTTAGTATTCGAGAAGGATTCTACGGGTAAGCAGGAATATGTCGGATATGTTGATTCTGACTATGCATGAGACCTCGACAAACGCCGGTCTACAATGAGATATGTGTTTTCATTGTCCAAAGCACCGATAAGTTGGCGCTATAGTCTACAGTCTACCATTGCATTATCTACTACAGAGGCCGAATACATGGCCATAACGGAGGCTATGAAAGAGGCAATATGGCTTCAAGGGTTACTCGATGACTTGGGGATTGATCAGGATAAGTTGAAGATCAACTGTGATAGCATGAGTGCTATTTATTTGGCAAAGAACGAGGTGAATCATGCAAGGACGAAGCATATTGATGTCAGGTTTCTCTTTATTCAGGAGATTCTTGATGAAGGTGACATTGAGTTATAAAAGGTTCACACAAAGAAGAATCCTGCTGATATGCTTACCAAGGTGGTTTCGGAAGTGTAATTTATACATTGTAAAGAATTGCTTCATATCCTTCCAGTTGCTTGAGCTCGGTAGAGCTCGTTTGGATGAATTACGGATGGTTTGATCCCTTGAGCAAGGTACGTAGGTAGCCACATGTGTAGCCTCTTTCGAGTCGACATGTACTGTGTTGAGTTCGGCTCAGATTTGAGAAATCTTCACCGAGATGGAGAATTGTAGTGAGAGAGGAGATAAAAACTTGATGATAGATTTTTTTAACTCATCAGAAGAGATAGTGCAGAGATCGGAGTTCAAAAGTAGCAAGAACGCAGTCCGCAGCGTGTCAGTACAGAGGTCGGCCGACCGCCCGGTCGACCGTCATGCACAACGTGCACAGGCAAGGAACGGTCGACCGGTGTGGTCGACTGACTGGCATACATCATGTTTCCGTTGGCAACGGTCAACCGACCGGTCAACCGAAGGAAGGAGTCGGTCGACCGGCTTGATCGACCGACAGACAAATCTGCTTCTCCATTGGGATTCGGACTTCGTTTCTGATCCGGAGTTGAATCCAATTGAGCTTTCCTAAAACTCTAGGACTCTCTGATTATAAATTAAGGGGTGTAGCCCCCATAAATTTTATCTCTCAAAAACTTGTTGTAATACCCCGTTTCCGGAATACGTACTTAGTTGCGTATTCAGATTTTCGGTCGTATTTTTTCGATTTGTTTCCCGTATTTATTCTGTATGATGAATTCCTTATATGATTGTTTTTGTTTTGGATTTGGATTCGTGGACACGGAGTCAGCCCTAGTCTGAACCGAAGGACCCGATCCTAGTATATTACTCGATTTAGATATTCTGATAATTAGAATTGACCGATTTTAGTTTTAAATATCATTTTCCAATATTATATATTTTCCATGATTTTCTAGATTTTTCTGGAATTAAAACGAAAGTCTGCAAAACCGGTGTCGGCCAGTGCCGCTGACCGATTCCTGGATTTTTAATTCTCAAACAGTTTGGAATTTCATGATGATTCTTTAGACTTTATTTCTTAGAATCACATTTCTTACCTACATGCTTTTTCTGAGGATTTTATGAATTTATGAAAATTCCACCGGAGTCGGTAGATGACTGGTTCCGGGATTTTTAGTTTCAAAACTATAAAGTATTTCTTCAAACGGATTTCACTATCGGTCTTTATATATTATTATTGATTTTTGGTAATTATTTCGGGTCGTTCCGAGATGCTTGAATTTCGGACGATTCCGGTATTTTCCCGAAAGATTTCTGTATCTACTACTGAATCCCGGGAAGCCGCCACTTCCATTATTTTCATTTTCTATTCCAAGAGAATTTCTTCCCTTTTCCATTTTCTTTCCCATTTCCTATTTTCTTTCTTTCCTTTCCTTTAACTTCCACCACACACTTTTCCTATTTTCCAAAATTCCAAATTCTTTTTCTTATTCCACCAACTCCCACCTACCCCATTAAATGCATTTCTCTCTCCCTCATCCCATGGCCGGCCAAGTGGCCAAGAGAAGGACACTCACCTCACCCCCACTTTGCAATTAAGCCCTCCCCTTTCATTTAATTGCAACTCCCTTTACAAAATCCAAATCCTATATATACATTTCCTTTTCATTTCAATCCCTTTCTTTTCATTTCTCTTCACCAAAAGCCAAACCCTAGCTTTCACCACCTCCATCTCCTTCATCTCCACCAAGGCAACCACCACCACTTCTCCAACCTAGCTTCATCTTCTTCTTCCTTCATCACCATGGAAACCACCACCACAAGGTCAACAACACCAAAAGACTCCACCTTTCCTTTCATCATCAACCTCCATCACTTGGTGCCTTTTGGTGAGTAATTTCAATCACCAAGACTTGGTTATTTCTTAGCATGCTTAAGTTCACATATCATGTTCAATTATGTCTTTAAATCCTTGATTATTTAGTCATCAAACCCAACCCTAGAAATCTGTTCTGTTTGCTGTTTCCAGACGATTAGTCGACTTGACCTAGAACCTAGTCGACTAGAAACCCTTAGCTGAAACTTAACCTTTTCTGGAAACACAGTATTAGTCGACTCACCTATTTTCCTAGTCGACTAGAGACCCTTAGTCGACTACACTCTTGACCCTAGTCGACTAACCTTGCTTGAAACCAGAAACCTTAACTCTCGGCCCTAGTCGACTTGACTATATTATTAGTCGACTATAGACTATTAGTCGACTACCCATTCTTCCCTAGTCGACTAATTTATCCTGAGACAGAAACCCCAACTTTCTGTATCACAGACTTAGTCGACTTAAGTATCTGTTAGTCGACTTAAGATCATTATTAGTCGACTACCCCTCCTAACCTAGTCGACTAACTATTCCCTGAAACCAAACCCAACTCTCTGGAAACCAGTTTTAGTCGACTATACCAGACTGTTAGTCGACTAACTCCACTATTAGTCGACTACTCTTCCATCCTAGTCGACTAACTTTGCCTGTCTGTTCTGATTGATTCCTTTCTTGAAACTGAACCTTACCCTCTAGACTTACATCACATATAGGTATCTCTTGACTTGCCACTTGACAAACATCGTCTTCTATTCTTTCTCTCTCTCATCTTCTCTCTACATATTTATATCACAGGTTATGGCGCATCCCGAACTTCAGTGGATTTCGGATCTTTCGGTATATTGGTGACTCAGGCGAGTGTTCTCACTCGCTACCCTCTTACTTCTTATTTCATTGATTATGCGCATGTTCTCGATTTAGCTTCATGTATTGTATTTCATGCTTTATATCTTTTATTGCTTTATGCTATGCGTGGCCGACCCTTCGTGGTCGTTGGACTTTGGATTACTGTTATGTTTACACTTGCCCTACTACTACTTCAGACTTGTTAGTTGCATGTTTCCTTTTAACACATGTATATCACCTGACATCTAGAGTGTTATCACCTGACCACCTGACATACTACTATTTGGCTAGACCCTCTTGGTATGACCTGACTTACCCAGACTATTATCAATCTCTTGACATAACTTACCACCTGATTATTATCCATCTCTTGTTATGTTTGGTTGTTTACTAAATATCACCATCCTATCATGCTATCACTTTATACCCAGCATGATGTACTTGACTTGTGATTGTCATCTTTACGGGAACTTGACTTATTATCCTGTATCATGATCAGTGACCTGTATATTGTATTCCTACTTTACATGCAGTGACCTGACTATATAGTACTTATGTACTCCTAATTTCCTGATCATGTCTTATTCCTGATTACTCCCGTAAAGTGATAATTAAACTATTGAACCTTAAAAAGTACCAACTTGTATTGGGTCGGGGGAAATATGCGGATATCGATATGTGTTCGTGTTTACAGTGGCTTTAGGTTGTGCACTATATATCCGGTCTGACCTGTGGTACTCCAGGGGACCGAGGGGAGAGCTGGCTCCCTTATTCCTGATTGATAAGGGCATACATAAGTCCCTCCTGTTTGGCCTTGCGGCTGGCTTCCGTTTCCATGCAACGGAACAATCCTGGACCGTGGTCCCGGGCATGCACGGGACCCACTGTAAACATAGTTCGTTGATACCCCCGCTGTTTCCAATAACAACCTCGACTTGCTTATATATGGATGTATGTGAGTTGGCCGTACACCGAGTCACATACCTAGATATATGGGTTAGACGAGTAATAATAAAGTGTCATAATAATCGGCTCTTTAAGTTGTAAGTAGAGGTATGTGGAATGGGACGCATACCAAAGCCTGCATCTTAAATAGCTATGAATCCGTGCTGTGCCTTACCGTATTTGCTTTTCCCGGACTTTATATCGGATTTCCTGTTTTATGAGTATTATGTGTAGCTCGAGTTTTATGATGCTTATGTTATACCTGTTCTTATATATATACTTCATTTGTGTTCTAACCCTCCTGTCTTCTGAGTTTGATACTTGTGTTCCTCCTGGCTCGCCACCCGGCTTTGTATCCTACTCGCCTGGGGAGTTTCACTGACTCCCCTGGATTCTCACGTCCAGGTTATGGAGCTAGGAGCGGATGGATTCTCCCAGTTGCTGTCCAGAGTAGCGTAGCGGTAGCGTGGATCCCCAGTAGATCTTCCAGAGCCACATCCTTCCAGGCCCCCTGTGAGTCTCTCGAGTTTTCCTTTTTAAACTCGTGAGTACCTTTATACTGTTTTACTCTTGTACATCTGCTTGTATTCCCGCATTTGCGCATATTAGTGATATGATATTCATGTAATATTAGATCACTACTGGTGATAATTCTGAAATTGTATATATGTGTTGGAATGTATAATGCACCAATTGCTTCCGTACTCTGATTCTTGTCTGTACTGATGCTTAGCGTATATACGGGAGGGTAGTTCTGACCTACGTATATACGTTGCAGTGACGTCCCCGTATCCGTGGAATCGGGGCGTTACACTTGTACTTGATTGTTGAATCAATAAGAGCTCTCTCCCTTGCCCTAAGGACGTAGACAAATTGTTGAAGCTCGTTAAATATTATGTTTGACTTTCTCTTTTGCTTATTTGTTATTATCTTTTGGGTACTTCTCTGGTGCATCTCTCTGTTGGTTGAGATTTCTCATTTGTTGTCGCCAAGCCACCCGCAACAAGACTGTGGATCTGATGTTTTGTTGTTGGGTAACTTTCCCTCTGGATTGCGTTGCCTTGCTCAAGCGGATGCGCTTGGTATCCGTTATGAGCGAGGCTAATGTCATGACCTGGGGGCTTTTGTTAGGGGAAAAAGAAAACAACAAGTTTTTATGTAATTTAGAATTCATTTGAATTTGGACCCCACAATCAACGACACATTTGCACAATTCCCTGCAATTACATGCAATGAAAAGGTTAAAAATCAAGACTCTTTTTGGGACACAGGAGCCGCAAATACACTTTGGCGGAGGGAAGGCAATAACCGCATTTTCAACAATTATATGGGAAGTTCACATGAAGCTTTTTGTTCGAGTTTTTGCATTGGATCATTTTGTTTCTAGGAAGAAAGAAAGTGCGAGCGTTTACAGGACTGGTTAGTGCTGCTTACAGGCTAGCGAAGCTGGACAACATTCACTGATGATGACCGAGCTGAAGATGATAGCGTGGATGAGGCACACAAGTAGTAGATGCTACTGTAAATCGAGGTTTCTAATTTAAATCTAACTTAATAATCGGGACAGGTGGGTTCGGATTGACCTAACTTGTTTAATAATTGGCTCAAGCGGATCGATCCAATTATGACATGTGCTCGTATAAATCAAACTCGGACCCGGTAACTTCGAGTCGGATCGGATTGGATGGGATCGGGTCCGAAATGCCCCCCAAGATAAAACAAACTACTCAAAACACGACTAGGTATAAAATTAGGCTTCAATCCATGTCAATGTAGCCTTTATTCCAGCTTACAAATAATTTATAGTGTCTTCGAAGTTTAGAAATGCTTTTTCTGAAAACTGCATGCGAACTAGCTCAACAACATTTCCGAGCACTGCGCCGGTGCAAAAGCCACCTCCTTCTTCACCAAATCGTACCCCACATGAAAGTTCTGCTGCCCCTGATTCCCGAAGACCGCCGCGCCCTCCGTCGCCTGCATCGCCAGGCAAACCAGCCCGTCCGGCGACGGCGGCGTGAACGCGTTCGCCGGCCGCAAAAGCAAATCTGCTCCCCCAGCAAAACCAAAACCAATATCTGGAAACCCATCTCTCGACGTCGCATTGTAGCACGCAAACGTCTTCCCGGCGTCCGTCGTCCTCGGCAGCCCCACGACGCCCGCCACCGCCTCAGCCAATTCATCGAACACCTTCCTGTTTAGCAGCGTCACTGTCGTCCCCGAGTCAATGAACATGTTGCCCGTGCCCGTGGCTGAGGCGTCGATGTTCGTATCCCCGACGGTGATGCTTTCAAGTGTTACATAGTAGTAAGTTTTATCCTCTTTAGGAACCAACGGGGTCGAGACGGCGTTTTCAACCGCCGCCTTGTCGCCGAAGGTCATGTAGCTCGCCGATGAATTCTCATGGAACGGAACTAGACAGTAGGAGAATTTCCATCCAATTGAAGGACCGAGTTGGGATATTAACGACGTGGGCTGGCCGCCGAGGCCGACAAGCCCGACCTGGTGGCCGTCGAAGCTGACGCTGTCGTTGTGGCCGCAACCGAATCCTATATCCGGCACCGAAACAGAGCCACCGTCGACGGACTCAAATGTCAGTGTCTCGGTCGCGAGAATGCCATTGGTGAAGGACCCGTCGCCGTAGCCGTAAGTGTAGTTGCAGGTTGGGGATTCGGGGCTGCAGGAGGGATTCAGATTCTTGCATAGCGTGGAGTTGCATGGGAGGTTTTTATAGGTAGAGGAGAGCTCGGGGTCGAAGGCCGGGACTGTGCGGCCAGCGCAGTCGGAGCACGGCTTGCAGCGGGACCAGATGAGGTCGCTGCCGGTGTCAATGACGGCGAGGACTTTTACGGGGGGAGTGCCGATGGAGAACTGCATTAGGTGGTCGGCGGTGTTGGGGAGCACGACGGAGGTCATAGAGTCGGCGGCAGATTTCGACGATAAGGAAGAGAATTTTTGGTGGCGGACGAGTGGGATGCTGAAACTGAGAGCGGCGGCGGACACGGCGGAGGATTGTGATGAAGAGGAGAGGGACAACAAGAAGAAGGTGAGATGGAGGAGTTTGGTTGCCATTGTTGAGGGGGAGAGAGATTGAGAGTGCCAACTAACTAATAGAGGATTAATATATAGTAGTAGATGATTGGCAAAAAAATTTTAAAAAAAAAGTATTGGTTAGTTGAGGGTAAGTGAAGTTGATGAGCAAATATGCGGAAAACTATGTGATTGTGACGATAGTGGCCTCGGGTTTTTATAATCCTTAATGTCGAACAAAAGGAGATTTTTTTTTTTTTTTTGGGTAACAAAAAGAGGTATAAAGCAAAATAATATGTTACGATCTAAAGCTTATAAACATATAAATAATAAATTATAGACAAGAAATAAATCCAAAAAAATTGTGTTTGATACATGGAGTATTGGTGCATGGTTGATTGGCTGATGAAAGATTATAATAAGATGTTTTAAACAAGAATTGAAGGGGCTTCACTAAATTTTCTTGACATTTTTGTGTTCAATGTGTCATTGTTTACTCACACAAAAAGGGTGCTTTTTTTTTTTCCTGGTTTTAGCACAGAAAGTATGACGAATTAATACCTTTGTCATAATTAAATAATTCTTTTGAAAAATTAGCATGTAGTTTTTTTTTTTTTTAAATGAGACTAAATTGGCTATTCTTTCTTTAATATATATGATTTATGAATGTAGTGGTGAAAATTTGACCCTCATAGGATGATGACACATGTCCTAACAAGCAAGAGCATCCGTCACTCCGGAGGCATTTTAGAAGTCGCTCTCTTCCTGAGGACACTTCAATCCTAAAAGCTCCAATATTCTCAGCCATTCTGAAGCTCCAGAAAAAATAACTTCTGCAATAAATCATTCCTGATCTCTGCCTTCAGTTATATAACCAGATCTTCTTCCACGCTCATAACATGAAAATGTCTTCCAGTCGAGCAGTTATGGACAGAGGCGAATTCTCTGCATGCCCCAACAATCAAGCGCCAGAAATTACATTCGTTACAACAAATATACACGTGCAGATCATGCGATGACGAGAATCACACCCGCGCCATTCGCCCTTATGCATGCAGATCAGATCAAGTATAAATAGACATTCTCCTCCAGCGAGGAGGGGATTCTCTTTTTCCTTCTCTAAGAAAAGCCTGACACTCAGACTCTGGCATACAATCTCTGTAAATCCTGTAACCAGTGAATTTTTCTCCTCCTCCACGTGGTTTTTTCCCGATTTTGGTCGTAAAATCTTGTGTCTCTCTACTTTTATATGTTGTATATTAATTTTACTCACACACTCCCCACTTCTTTACTCTCACTTGTGGTGTGGATCGATCGTCCGATCGCTCACGACAAAAAATATCACCACAAAGTGTTGCTTTCATTCAGATCTGAGTCGAACACTCAGATCTCTCCCCTACCAAACCCAACTTTAAAAGCGTATCCAACAAACCATGGCCCCAAAAAAGCAGTCGACTACCGGTGACGTGATCATCTCAAAAGGCAAATCCATTGCCACCATCGAGGGCATCATCTCCTCGAGCAATCTTAACCTCAGCCCCATCATGGAAGCGACTGTCTCCGCACCTTCACAGGAGGAAGCTGGTGATATCCACCCGCTATCAACGTATGAAAGCCAACTCCCCCAAATGTTCGTTGACATGAAGAAGGAGATGGCGAAGCAGCATGCCTTATTCAACAACGAGCAGGAGCAAGGGCACATGATCGAGAAAATGCAGCCCGTGAATAGGAGGAGTTGAAGCGTCTAAACAACCAACTCCTCATCCAGATCACCACCCTTCAGAATATCTAAGTGCCACCTCCATGCCAGAAAGGCCCACTGCAACAGAGGTTCAAGATGGCGACTACTCCTAGAGCTGAAGGTGTCACAGAATAGCCTCCCATATTCCTTCGAAATGATTTGACGGCAGCTCAAGTGTAATCACCTAGAGGGGGTAAAAGGTGATGTGCTAATCAAATATGAAAATTAAAAATTAAATAACAATTCTAATAAACAAATACAATTAAATAATGTAAAGTAGATATGGCAATTAAGCACAATTAAATAAATAAGAGTGAGATAATATCAAACATATAAGATTGAGCACAATTAATAAGTATGCAAGATATAAATAGAGGGATGAGTTGAAAGAGAAAGTTAAGTAATCACAAACATGGGAGATTTGTTTCGAGATTCGAGCAACTTGCTCTATGTTCCTACCTTCACAATAATAAAAAATTTTCACTAGCTCGATCCCACAAGATCACTCAGTACCGCAACACCTACAAGTTTCCTTAAGAACTCTAGACCCACAAGTCCCTCACTCGTTCTTACAAGAAATACAAATACAAACCCGCAAGTTCGTTCGAGGCCGCAACCTCTAACCACACTCAAATACAATTGAAAAAAGCTTGTGATTAAGACTCTTGACCACAAACAAATTCTCTCACAAATAAAAATCCTATAAAAAAGATGTAGAAAAATTTGCTCAAGTGTGTGAGGAAACTAAGGAGATTGGCAAATGAAAACCCAAGAATTTTTTTTGAAAAACTAAGAAAAATTCTCTTCAAGACGTGGAGCTGAAGTTGTAAAACTGTTCATAAAACTGGTGGATATTCTTTTGAGAAGTTTGTGAAAAACTGGTTGCTTAAACTCAACCTAAACCAAATTTATAGGCCTAAAAAAAAAACTAGCCGTCGGGGTAAAATTAGGCCAGAAATGGCCTGGCACTAGACCGCCAATAGCTATAATTTTAGTCATTGGGACATATTGGTCGACCGCCTGGTCGACTGATGTGAGAACATTTTTTTCTCATAGACGTAGGTCGACCACCTGGTCAATCGATCGAAAGCATATTTGCTCTATGTTAATCAGTCGATCGCGCGGTTGACCGACCACAGAGAGAGCATGTTTACTCTCAGGCCATTGGTCGACTGTCCAGTCGACCATGTGCACAAGTCGGTTGGCTTATGACATATCCGGTGAACCACCCTAAGGCCAAAAACCCTTTTTTATTTTTAAAAAATTTTTAAAAACAAAATAAGTTTCTATAAAATCTACAAAATTAAGTTCATGTAAATACTTTAGAGTACAAATATGTGTGATTAATAATCAACACATATTACAAACATGTGAACTTCTTTTTCTATTTGAGATATCAAATACAATTTTGAATGCATAAACTATATTTAAAATTGTTTCCCAAAACTAAACTTTAAGTTTGAACAAGTTAAACCAAAAGTTGTATAAAATATAAAAACAAGTTTTTCAAACTCTATTGAAGTACAAATGTGTATGGACAAATTGCAATACACGTACCAAACAATAAAAACTTGAGATTTACTATTCATAAAATCAACTTTTGATAAAATCAGAACTTAAACTCATCAAAATAAGTTTCTTTAATCAAATGGAGCTCTAATATGTATGAATAAAATTCAAAACAAATTACAAACTGTAAAACTCATTTCTTTGATATATAAATCATATAAAGCTCATTTCGTTTCTAAAACAAACTGTTGAAAACTAAACCACAAATTCTATACTCAATGCAGATCAATATAGAAAACTTTTATGTTGTGTGTGTGAACTTGAGCAATAAAATCTAATCCAAACTTTACAAAACTTCTAAATACTTACAAACTCTTTTACAAAACTTCAAGTCTTCTAGCTTGATCTTCTTCCCCTTAACTTGGTCAAAACTGGATTCATATTGAGCTAGACTATTTCTTGAGTACATGATGTGTTCTTTTGCTTGAGCTCTTGAATCAATACGTATAGCTTCAAACCCTGACTTTGAGTCTATTGATGAAGCTAAATACTAAACTAAAATTTTGATTAAACTTGTAGACTTAAATATTACAAGATTATTAGTACTTAACTATATGAGTTAATCATTATCAAAACTAAAGTGATGGGTCATTGAGCCAACAATCTCCCCCTTTTTGATGATGACAAAACTCATAGATTTATATATGCATGAATTAGAGAATAGCTCTATAAAATCTCTCCCTTAACTCATGCATAAATATAAACATAAACATATAAAGATATTCAGTAAAGCTTCAAATACAAACAAATAAGCATAAACAAGAGAATAAATATGCATATAAACTCTCTTCTTTTTATAAAAGAAACAAGATATCAAAACATATATACATCAAAACATAAATAAAATGCATATATAAACTCTAAATTTCTCTCTTTTTTTATTACTTCATCAATAAAGAGTAAAGAAAATAAAATAAATATATACACGATATAAATTCATGACGAGAAGAGGCGTGAAGTTAACTCCCCCTGCATACATGTATTACAAGGAAAAGGGGTGACTATGCCCTAAACCATATAAACATAATATACAATGTATAGATGGAGATGTTAAACTCCCCCTACGCATGTCTAACATATAAAAAAAGGGGTCAAGCTCTCTTTTATAAAGTACACTCATCATAAATTTATATATAGAAAAGATGTTAAAACTCTCCTTGCATACAGACAATACATATCAAAAACAATTTTGAAAACCAATTGAAATGAAAATGATTTTTAAGTTTAGAGTGTCAATTTTGATTTTAAATGAAAAACAATTTGCGATTTGGATACATTGGATACCACTTGAATTAAAATAAGAAACATATTTGCAACAAATTGAAACAAAAATACCAATTTGAAAATCATGTAAAAGATACCAATTGAAATTTAAAATGATACCAAATAAATATTGAAATCAAAACCCTTCAAAATTCTCTTCCTTTTTAAAATATTAATAAAATTAGTGCATAAGCTTATAAATAATATCAATAACTATATTGAAATACAATCAAGTTTAGCATGAAATTAACTGTGCTGGAAACATGATATGCACAGAAAACACGCACGGATGTTTTTAAACATGTACATTCAATTAAATCATATATATATGTATATAAACCAATTATAATTTAATACCACTTGTAATATAAAGAAAACATATATAGATAAACATGAATGAGTATACAAAACTAAATTACCATGGCCCCAAGAAAAACGACCACCACCTTCTCACCGTCAAAATGAGGCAGGGCGACAACCTCAAGTCCTGCATCGGTTACTTTCAAAGCTAGCTAGCCAAAGTTTTCTCAATTCAGTGAGGATGTCTCTGCACCCGCATTCATCAGTGACCTGCAAGTTTCTCACCACCTGTACAAATATTTTGCTGAAGCATAACGTCATTTGTGTTGTGCGCCAACAACAACTACAAGAGGAAACCTAGATCTCAGATGCACAGAGAACAGTACCACCAACAGCACAAACACCCAATCTCAGAGAAAAGCACAAAACACAAATTTAACGAGGTTCGGCCTTGTTGCCTACGTCCTCGGGGCAAGAAAGAGGGAGGGTTTTTTTTTATTGATTTCTTCAAATCAAATACACTTTTACAGCAATGGGGATCAAGAGAGTTCTGCCCCTATGCTATACTCTCCTCCACAATCACACACAAACCCCTCTTCAAGATACTAAACCCTAGAAATCCAAACAGCCTTTAAATAGGATTCAAAACAAACCTTTTCAAAATAGCCGAGACCCGACTGTCGGTCGACCGGCCGGTTGATCGACCCTATGCACCGGTCGACCAGGCCGGACCGAGAGTTAGGCACTTTCAGTCGGTCGACGGGCGGTCGACCGCTCTCCTTCTGCGGTCGACCGGACTGGTCGACCGCTACCCTGTGCATGCCTGCGTGCACGTCGGTCGACCGGACCGGTCGACCGATCTGCTGCTTCTGCCGACGGTCGACCGGGCCGGTCGACTGTGCTCTGCTTGAAGCATGTTGTACTGCTGTTTCTGCTGCTGAATCTGGATTTCTTCATTCGTCGACTTCTCGACTTCCTCCCCTATAATTCTCCACCTCGGTGAAGATTTTTCCAAAAATCTGAGCTGATCTCCAACGTACCCCAGTCTATCACCTGGCGAAATCGACACACGATCTCGGCTTGCGCGCACCGGACGAAATCGACACACGATCTCGGCTTGGAATCTGTAACTCAGCTATCCATTGGAAAACACCGCACATGCCTTCCTTACACTTCACCTTAGGAGAACTTCCATACATGTCGATCACCAAACTGTGGCTCCAACTCCGCAACTTCACGACCTCACGAAGACCTCCTCATGAGCCAACACTGACTCTCCAACTGACTAGCTTTATCTAGTCTACCTGTCTTCAACTGACGGTCCAACCAAGTCTGCGTAGAGCACACCAAATACCATCATCGACTTCAACTGGATGCACACCACTCCTTATGTAAGCTCAACATCTTGTCACCAGAAGATCAATTTGTTCATCGAGATCACAACACCTCACCTCTACGTGAAGTCCAACTGGCCATAACACTTCACCTCTACGCGAAGTTTCAAATAGCTTCTCGAGAACCCAAACAGCTTCATACGGGTTACATCACCAAATTGCTTCGCCTTTACGGCTGCCTACGTACTTTGCCAAAGGATCAAGCCAACCGTAGTTCATCTAAATGAGCTTCATCAAGCTCAAACACTTGTACATGTATCTGCAGCAGTGAACCTATCAGACTGAGTCATATGAACCTCCTCATGACCATCATGGAGAACAACGGCCTTCAACTTGAGCTTGTCACGATTACAAGCTTGATATTCATGCTTCTTTCCCCACAAGCGTGGTTTCACCTTGGTTCCAATGGCTGCAAACAACTCGACATCCTCGGTAATGTCTTCAACCTATTCAGCATCAACCTTGGTTTCATGATCTCTACCCGGTGTCACATCCGGTGAAGTCTTCTCTAATGCCGAACCAACTGGAGATGATGGAGTAGCATCAACCTCCACCCGCTGCGATACTTCCTTGGTCTCCGTCCTCTCCACCTGCTGAGAGACGGGGGACTTCAACACTGAAGTCTCTCCAAAAGTGACATGCCTACTCATCACGATCTTCTTGTTTTCGGGGTCCCACAACCTGTAGCTGTTCCTTTTGACACCCAAAAACACAAACCTCTTTGCTCGCGGATTCACCTTGCCATTCTTGGCACTGAAATAGGTCGAACTTCTAAATTCCCGCAGCAAACCATGATCTTGAGTAGCTTTTTCAGACCAAATTTCCAATGGAGCTTTACCTCCTATCGCAGTCGATCTATTCATGAGATGGCTAGCATACTCAGTCGCCTCAGCCCAAAACGACTTGTCTAATCCTGCATTAAACAACAACCAACCGCCGAACCTCCTCCAGCAAGGAACGGATTACTTCTTAGCCAACCCATTTGTACCTGTTGTGAAGTGAGTAGCAATTCTGGTGTTCTGACCAAATCGTAGGAATTGGTTCATGTCTTTTCAACATTACCAATCTTCAACTCCTTAATCTTCCTACCAATCTGCTTCTTCATTCTTCCTCTCCACTTCACCAATATATCTAGGGCTTCACTACTTTGTCTCATGAGATATATCCAACAATGCCTAGATACACTATCAACAAAAGAGACAAAGTATCTGTGACCTTCAAGCGATGCCATCTTAGCAGGTCCCCAAATGCTCACGTGAACACAATCAAGAAGACCTTCTATGCGGTGAGTACTGGTACTGAATTTCACCTTCTTCTTGTTCAGAACGCTGTGTTCACCTTCCAACTTGCAGGTGTTGACACTTTAAAAAAGACAAGATTCTTACTGGCCTGAACAATGTCTAAACTTGTTGACATTTACAAAAGACAAGTGACAGACAAGCTGACGACCAGTTCTGTACCCATCTCTAAGGGACAAAGCAGCAATTTAGACTCTACTGATCCAGTGAAGCAGACAGTGAGCTCAGATTGTCTTTGAACAGACCTCAACAGGTCTAAGATGCTAGGTTAGCTCAACACGTAGCATTACATGAGCCCAAAGGGATAGCCTCGCCTGAGAGGCTAAGATTGTCCAACTTCGCCTTGGAGCCGTTCAAAGCTCCATCAGGAAGCTAACTTACAGCTTCGCCTGAAGTGCTCAAGTTAACTCCGCAGAAAGTTAGCTTCACTCGAAGCCACACGCAACCGCGCAGAAGGATGTTCGGTAGCTTCGCCACAGATGTTATCTAGCTCCGCTGAAGAGCTTTCTTCTAACTTCGCCAGATGCTTCTCCCAGCTCCGCTGCGAGCTCGACGCGGCAGCTCCGCTGCGGGTCCGTTATGGTCAACCTTTGACCAATTAAATCTCCAGATGAGATCAAATCAATTCAAGATCAAGACCAATCAAGATCAAATCTGAGATCAAATTTGGCAGTTGATTGCCATAATCTCTTGACTCTCCTAAAACGAGTAAGAGGATCAGGGAAATCTTCCAATTATATGAAAGAATCAAAACAGATCAGGAGGATCAACGCAACCTGCTACTTCTAGCTTCGCAGAAGCTGATTCTAGCCTCGCAGCAAGGCTACTTTTCAGATTTGAACAGATTTGATTCAATCTGTTTTTAGATTTTCAAGGGATAATTATACCCCTGCTCTCCCTATAAATAGCCCACCAGAGGCGCAAGGAGAGGGATCTCCACAAGAAGAGACGCACACGCAAGAGGCGCATAAACGCACGCACAGAGAGAGAGGCTAAACAGAGATCTATTCTCTTGCTTCCAATAATTCAGAGACTTTAGAGAACCGCTTCTCTAATCAGGGTGCTGATACCCTAATACCTTCCTTCCTCTCAAGGAATCTCCGGAACCAGGCGAGAAGGAATTCCTAAGTGAAGGCGGTTTTGAGAAGAAACAAGAGGGTTCTACCAACCTTCTGTTCTCCGATTCCCCGAACCAGGCGAGAAGGAAATCTCATCGCTCGCATCGTCAAAGGGAGGTCGCGTCTGACCAGACTCCTACTGGTACACTTCTTCAGAATCTCCGAGGAGATCTACTTGTAATCTTTTGTGTTACTTATAATTTAGCTCCTTGACCCTTTTCTTTTTTGTAAGTTTTCCCCTTTGCAAATCAATGGAAAACAAGATGGCGACTCCGCTGGGGATTGATTTCTCCACTGCTGAGAAACAAGTGTCGCAATGCGACGAACAGACTTTCGGGTCTATCTCTGAATTCAAGAAAGCTAATATGGCCAGAGACCCTCTGGCTAAATCTTCAAAGCAAGTCTCTGAGGAGACAGATAAGGCTCTCTGCGAGCCTACTGCGGTCTTCTGGTGCAACAAGGAAGCAGGCCCGCACTGCAAGCCTATCACTTTCGAGAACCTGATCATTCACTTCGACCAAGGAAAATTTGAAGAAGTCCTCTCTGGAGGTGGTCTAATGCTTCATGCACGGAAGCATAGAAAGGTCTCCATGGTCAAGGCCTCAGAAGTAGAATTCTGTCAACACTTCTCAGCCTCGCGTGTGGCTAGTCAGGTTCCCTGCGAATCTAGGTCTCCTTTGTCAAAGCAGATGTGGAGGCCAAAACAAAAGGCTTTGTATGAAGCCTCAAGCGTAGCTACGCCACAAGTGCGTCTCTCTTGCGAAGAAAAAGACAAGATGCCTGCCTGCTCCAATGAGGCGCTAGCCGCGAAGTCACAACGGCGACCATACCTTCGCCCAATTCAAGAGCAGCAACTTTTCGCGCCAGCCTCGTTCTCATGAGCGAATCTACGGTACCTCAGGGTACGCATGATGTTCATAGTCGCGAAGCTGGAACCAAAGCACCACAGCGTGCTTCGTTCCCCAGTTCTTCAAGTACTAAGCTCGCTTTTCACAGCGGAGCTAAGAGATTGTCCCTAAGTGCTGATAGCATTGCTTATGCAGCTTCAGCGCCCAAGGGCTTTTCTAAAGCTTTTAGCCGCGAAGTTAGAGCCAAAGCACTATCTAAGGCTAATCGCCTTCGCAGCAGTATAGCGGATAAACACCACAGCGTGCTCCGCTTCCCAGTCTATCAGGCGCTAAGCTCGCGCTTTGTGGCGGACCTAAGGGATCGTCCCTAAGTGTTGACAGCGATGCTTATGCAGCTTCAACATCCAAGGGCATTCCCAAAGTTCTTAGCCGCGAAGCTAGAGCTGAAGCACTATTTAATGCTAATTGCCTCTGCGGCGATAAAAGGAGCAGGACATCGTCCTATGCGCAGTCCAACAGGGCCTCTGCGCTGGATCGTCTAGGCCCAACTGGGTCTGACTTGCGAGAATTCTTGATAAGTAAACGGAGGTCAGAATCCTTCCAAACTACTCCCCCCTGTTGTCAACAAGTGGGATGTCAGTTGGTGACAGTCCACTCAGTCCATTGCCAGCTAGACCAATCCCCGCCGCTCCTCCAGGTCGACAGTCAGTTTTTGATCGACTGATGGTGCAAGCTCTGATGAAATATCGTAAAAGGAGCATATCGCGAGATTTACCCTCTGCATCCGTTAACATGACCGGAAGAGGACGAGAGCTGCGTAGGGGCAGACAAGCGTCCCACGACACTCCCTACAGTTCCACAGATCTAGATTATAGCCTCGGCTTGGGCGAAGCTTGGTACATGAAGAAGGTGTCTTCCGCAACACCAGATCTAGGGTTGCAATACCCTACAATTATGAACAACCATCTTCCTCAACTGCAGTAGCCTCACCAGAACCAAGGAGAGGATTAATCCAATGGTCTGATGAAGAGGATGAAAACAGTGGGTATGCCTCTTCAGTGACAGTCAGCTTAGTGCGAACAGATAGAGCATCAGTGAACATGGCTGATAACGGTAATGATGATCTTCGTCGACGTTTGGAAGCTCAGGAGCAAACTTTTAAGACCCAGCAAGAAGCCTTGGACAACATCCAACAGATGCTCGCTCAACTCCTCAATAACCGGAATAATAATGATACCGGAAGTAACCATATGAAGAAGAACGTCTTAGCAATAAACAACCAAGGACGAAGAAGTCGAAAGAGGGTTCTTTTTGGACGCTGAAGTCCTTAAAGGCATCCAAGCCCAAATTTGCATCCCTAGCTCAGAGGGATGAATTAAAGAAAGTAGGGGCAGTCCATCCTTACCCACTGGAGTGGGATTCAGTGCCATACCCACCAAAGTTCAAACCACCAGCGTTACATACGTACGATGGCAAGAGCTCGCCAAACCAGCACATATACTATTTTCAGTCTCAGACCGGTAATGTTATAGACAATGATGCTATCATGGCTAGGCTGTTCATTGACACCTTAAAGGGGGTAGCATTTGACTGATTCTGAAGTCTCCCTCCGGGCTCCGTCAATTCCTGGATCGACCAGGAAACCTGATTCCTCTCTCATTTCTATGAGGACGATACCGAGGTAACCATGGACAAGCTCCTCTCCACCGTGCAGAAGAAGGGAGAATCTGTCTGTGACTACATTGAGCGGTTCAAAAACTTATCTTTGATGTGCCCAGCAGGGATGCCATTACCCATGCTCTTACAGACGTGTAGGCACAACTTCTTAGACCAAGTAGAGGTTCGCATGGGGGTCAAAGCCCATACCTGAAAAGAACTGGTCGAGCAAGCCGAGATAGCCGAAAAGTCGGCTAAAAGTTCGAACCATCCACCCCTAAAGGCAAATCGGGTATGAATAATAAAGGACGTAGCGACATGGCGCAGTCTTCTCAAGCCAAAGGAAAGAGACTATGTCCGTTGAATTATCAGAGGATGTTCAGTCGAAGGTCAAGAAGGGCAGCTTCAATAATCAGGAGTCTAAGTTTCCTCCGAAACAGTACTCCTTCAAAGACAATCAGGTGGCCACAATATTCCATTTACTCCACAAAGGGAATAAATTGAAGCTGCCGGATGCTCGACGTCCCAAATGAAATAGGACGCACGAATGATCCCAAATACTGTCTCTTCCACAGGATGATTCACCATCCTACCGACAAGTGCTTTGTCCTCAAGGACAGAATTCAAGTTTTGATCGACGCCGGAGTCCTGACGCTAAAATCAGAACAAAGAAAGTCACTGCAAATATGGTGACCCTCGAGTTCGACAAAACCCAAAGATCACAGTTCCTGACGGGACTTATCCAGTCCCTGCACCGTAGCTGGAAGTCACACATTCTGCAGTTAAAACTCAAGATAATAAGGGTCTCGTTCCCTTGAACTGGAGACAGGGAAAATCATGTGGATACACCAAGACCTTGTCCAAGACGAACAATGGGATTCAAAGAAGTCCAAGTCGAAGGGCAAATCTTGCAATGTCATCTCCATCTTACCAGACGATGACAATCTTACATCAGCTTCTCTCAACGATTCTGAGGGGGAAAAGCACGCTTGCATGACTCAAGCTGAAGTACCTCAGCCGATGGGTACTCGATCCGGAAAATCATACTTAAAACAGTATGAGAAAGCTACTGACGAGACACTGAAGGGTTCACCTAGAGGGGGGGTGAATAGGTGAAGGCTAATCTAATGGTCACTTAATGATGAATTATGCAAATAATGCGGAAGCTAAAAGCAATTATGACCTAATTAAAACTTTTACACTAAACACTATGTATAACACAAGAGTGTTGCCGAATTCCCCGTGAAGGGCTCTGGACAAACTCCTCTAGATTCCCCTTGAATGGGTTGAGGTGCCGCGTTGGCTCTCTTGGTTAAATACAAATGTTAGTCAACAAACTCAAGCAAGTATACAATATGAGCACAATGAATATATCAAGCATATAAAGATAGACAATAGAGCATGCAAGATATAAAAGAGACAAAGAGAGAGAGAGTGAGCAATCGCAAACACAAGGGTATGTTTCGAGGTTCGAGCACACTTGCTCTACATCCCCGCCTTCGACACACGAAGGATTTCCACTATGCAAGATCCCAATGGATCTCTCCTCGGTGCCGCAACACCTACAAGCCCTCGGACTCCCTAGTCCCGTACACACCACAAGCTCACTAGCTCGCCGAGGCCGCACCTCAAACCACCGAGTTCACACAAGAACTCTAAACCACCACGAGCACACTTGCCCGTCTCCTCAAAGTACAAAGATGAAATCTTTGGTGATCTACAACACTTTGATCACCAATTACAAACTCTCACAACACAATCCTATAGATAGATAAGGCAATGGATAGCTCAAGTGATTGTGAGAAGGCGAGGAAAGAACTATGGTGAAAAACTCAAGAGATCACTTTAAACACTCTTGTTAAAATCTTCCCTTTAGATAGGAAATATTTGCTCTCTATTTTGTGGAGAAAAACTTCTGAAAAGAGTGGGAAAAACTGGCTCTAAAATAATCTCCAAATCTTGTTGAAAACAGTCCACAAACCCCCAAAATATAAGCTGTCAAAAACTAGCCGTTGGGGCTTTGTCAGAACTGCCGGTCGACCCGTGCGGTCGACCGCCAACGGTCAGAAATCCGACCGTTGGAGCCACGGTCGACCGCCTGGGTCGACCGACCCACTGGAGCTGAGAGTCCAACTCTCTGTCGGTCGACCCGTACGGTCGGCCGAACTTTCCAGAGAGCTCTGCTCTCTGGAGCGGTCGACCCGTACGGTCGGCCGTCCTCCAGTGCACAAAGGCGTGCACATCCGTGCACGTTGGTCGACCGGTCCGGTCAGCCGACTCCAGGATTAGTCGACTTATAAAGGTTACTAGTCGACTTATCCGAAGCCTGAAACAGTTTTCTGAGATTAAAAAGTTAGTCTTTTTGGCTCAAATAAAATCCCATAAAATACATAAAAATCTACAAAAATAGTTTTACCAATATACTTTGATATACAAACATGCTTGCACAAAATCTAGGCATGTTATGAAAGATTGGACTATTTTTGTAACTTGGAAATATTTAGCTCATGATAAAAACTGTATTTTCCAAAACATGTTTTCTAAACTTGTTTTTCCAAAACATCTTCAAATAAAAACTAGATATTTTGAACTCATTAAAGCATAGTGTGTATGGATATGATCCACTACACAAATAAGATGAAATATCTAAGTTTTTGACATTAAGCTCTAAACTTGATTTTGGATTAAAAGATAAGTATATGAGAAACACCAAAAACCTAACTTGTATTTTTCAAAATGAAAAATCTTTTCTAAACTAAAAAATCTTTTATGAAAATAATTCTATCAAGAGTGTGTGTGTGATATAATACTTGAGCAATCCACCAACTACTCTATCCTTTACATTTTATCTAAAACAAAAATAAAATCTTACACTTAGACACAAGTCTTCATCTTCTTGAAGTCTTCACTTGAAGGCTTCTCATCTTCTTGACTTGGTCCAAGCTTGATCCAAAAGCTCCTTGGATCACACCGTGTTAGCTCCAAATCTTGACATTTTATCCTTTGTTGAGCTATGCACCTACTAAGATCTTGATAATGAATCTGTCACTAATTAAATACAAGATCATTAGTAAACATAACTTCATGAGTTGCTCATCATCAAAACTAGGGTGATAGGCCTTTGGGCCAACAGACACCACAGCAAATGACGTCAGTACAAGTACCAGCATCTGCTTCGGTTCCGACCAAGGGAAGAAGCCTAAGGAAGTCCGATTCGACCATGTCCTGAAAAGCCTTCAGACCCAGGGCTTGACACGCCCTTTCGTTTTGATATATTGGCCCAGCTGACCAATATCCCGGCTCGTATTACAATACACGAGCTCCTTCGTCTCTCAAAAGAGACAGAGAAGCGCTCAGAGATACGCTGGCTGATTCAGAATCATTCCTGACATATATGCCAGAGATCCCTAAAGATGACGCTCAGTCTCCGTGCCCTGAATGCCATCATGTACAATCAAAGGTGTCCGCTATTACCTTCACAGTGAAAGATATGCTTCTCAAGGATAACAAGCACGATCGACCTCTGTACTACACCGGATACATCGGTTCACATGCATTGAAAGGATACAGGTTGATCCGGGGTCTACACTCAACATCATCCCCAAAAGGCTCCTCTACTTTCTCGGTATACCACTATATAGGTTGTCTACAACCACCACTACAATATACAGTTTCAATGCCGGGAGTAGTCATCCACTTGGGAAAATTTGACTCCGTTGCCGAATCGGGAGCCTGAAGTCAGAAGTGACGTGCTATGTCATTGACGCTGACACATCATACAACTTGCTACTGGGACGACCGTGGATCCCCGCCAACTGGATCGTTCCCTCTACTCTGCACCAGTGCTTCAAATATGTTGAAGATGACACGACAGTGCGAACTGTCTTTGCTGAGAAACAACCATTTAAAGGGTGAAAAATTACTTCACTGACGCTCTCCTGTATCAAGAGACCGGTGAAACATCAAAAGAATCATTGCCGGACGATGATGATAGCGGCAATGAGGCGGACTCAAAATCTGAAGCAAACATACCAGCCATTCTGATTGGTGAACCAATTATAGCATGTCTTAATAATCCCCAATGTAACACTCCTTCTGAAGATGGGGGTGAATGGGTAATTAATGATAATATTTCTTTTGATTATCCAGCGAGTATTGGGTTGTTTGAATCCATTACTGATAGCTCTCTGCACATCCCTTTACATAAACCAAGCACGTCCAGTACACCCATGGAATCTGTAGACGGGGCCGTTTTAGTAATCCCTCCATCCAAAGAAGGTCAGTCACCGATAATTTTCGGTAGAGCCCAACCAGAGGGTCCACAGCCACAGATTCAAGTTCAGACTCAAACACCCCATAATTTTTCCATTACGCGCGATCAGCACGCCATATGATGAAGAAAATGGGGTACAACCTAAAGCGTCGAGAGGGCCTGAATTTCAGAAAAGGAAGGCATAGTTTGCTGCGTAACTTTGTGTCAAAGGGAAACCTGCAAATTACTATGATAACACACACAGGGGGTGGGATACGTTACACCCACACCACCAGCAACGGTTCAATTCAGGGATGGCGAACCAATTCCATCATATTCTGCCTCATCCTCCGAGTGGGACTCAGATGTCAGTGTGGGAATGATGCTCAAGACTCTCACCGTTAATATGACCTCAAGTAGTCAATTGGAGCCTGCGGAAGCTACTGATGAGGAATCATGGTTCAACAATTGGGTCTCTAATGGGAAAGTGATTCGAACTGCGCGAACCACCTACTGAAGACAAGGTGATGCAGGTCAACTTGGGTAGTCAAGATCACCCTAAACCCATCTTATGGAAAAAGAAGAATTAATAATACTCGTAAAGGAGTATATAGACGTCTTCGCATGGAACTACAAAGGTATGCCTGGACTTGATCATAAGTAGCCATGCATCATCTAAATATCAAACCTGACACCAAGCCAGTCAAGCAGCAACAACGTCGGTTTCGCCCGAACATTATGGAGGCTATTGAAGTCGAAGTTCATAAGCTCATTGCATGTGGCTTCATACGGGAGGAACAACATCTAGATTGGGTTGCTAATATCGTTCCCGTCCTCAAGAAGAATGAAAAAATACAGATCTGCATCGACTACCATGATCTCAATACAGCTTGTCCTAAAGACGAATTCCCTGCCCATCACTGATGTCATGATTGACAATACCTGTGGATTCGAAGAATGTCTTTTATGGATGGCTTTTCAGGGCACAATCAGATTAAGATGAATCCTGACGACGAGAAGCATACTTCGTTCTGAACACCCTTGGGGGTATACTGCTACTGTGATGCCCTTTGGGCTAAAGAACGCCGGAGCAACCTATCAGCGGGCAATGAACACAATTTTCCACGATCATCTCCAAAAATAGTAGAATGCTATGTCGACGACATTGCTGTCAAAAGCAACAATAAGAATGACCATCTTCGTGACTTGAGAACGATGTTCGACATAATGCAAGCTCATCAACTGAAGATGAATCCGACAAAATCCTTCTTGGGAGTTTTGAGTAGCAAGTTCCTTGGGTTTATTGTTATATCAAAAGGAATTCATCTTGACCCAAACAAAGTCAAAGCCATTCAAAACATGCACCCACCTAGGAACCTCAAGAGCTTAGAGGCTTGCAAGGTAGATTGGCTTATATCAAAAGATTCATCGCAAATCTCTTAGGCCGCTGTCAACCGTTCACTCGACTCATGAAAAGGGTACTTCCTTTGTATGGGATCAAGCTTGTCAGGAAGCTTATAAGGATATCAAGACATATCTCACAAAACCTCCAGTCTTGGTAGCACCCACATCAGGGGAACCATTTTGCTTTATGTGAAAGCTATAGACCATTCTCTTGGTGTCCTGCTTGCTCAAAAAGACGACAATGGTCACGAACAGGCTATTTATTATCTGAGCAGGACTCTGATAGGGGCAGAATCTCACTATAATCCTATCGAGAAGGAGTGCTTAGCTCTTGTTTTTGCCGCTTAGAAGATACGACATTATTTGGTCGGCCAAACCATACATGTAATCTCCAGAGTGAATCCTTTGCGTCTTCTCATGACGAAGCCAGGATCATTGAATTCAAGATTAGTTAAATAGGCGCTTCTTTTGTCTCAATACGACATGATCTTTATCCCTCAAAAGGCAGTTAAAGGCCAGGCTCTTGCAGAGTCTTAGCTGCTCATCCAGTTCCGGAACACTCAAAACTTCACGAAGATATTCTAGATGAAGTTTTCGAGTCCAATGTAACTTCAGAGGATGAAGTTTGGTAGATGTTCTTCGATGGAGCATCACGAATAGGCCCTAAAGGCAGAATCATTGCCGGCGTGGGGGTTGTGTTTATCTCTCTGCAGAATCATGTCCTTCCTAGAGCATTTTCTCTGACGGAATCATGCTCCAACAATGTAGCGGAATATAATGCTCTGCTCATTGGTCTTCAGCTCGCCCATGGAATGAGGGTACGCTACCTCATAGCTTACGGCGATTCAAAACTGATTATCAGTCAGGTTAAAGGCGAATATGAGGTCCGTCACGAAGACTTGGTGCCTTATTATCACACGGTCATCAAATTGGCTAATCTGTTTGATGGTTTCTACATCGGGCACGTGTCTCGATCTCAGAATACTAAGGCGGATGCTATTGCTGCATTAGCAACAACACTAGCCTTACCAGTCGACACCGAGTATCACCTCACAGTGGCGACTCGACGCCTTGTCTGCTCTAAACATATGTTAAGAACCAGAGAGGTCTATAATATCTTGACGGATCTTGAGCCGAGAGATTGGCGATTTCCTCTCATCGACTATGCTTTACATGGTCTGCTGCCAGACAATCCTAAAGAAGTGGCATCTATCAGACGAAGGTCTCTCTGTTTCTACTACGATCCAACTCTGAAGACACTTTACCGTCGTTCATATGATGGTATCATTCTCCGTAGCCTTTCTAATTCAGAGGCACAGGAAGTGCTTAAAGAAGCACACGACGACATATGCGGCTCATCAGCCAGGTCCAAAACTTAAAGACAGAATGTATAGGCTTGGATATTATTGGCCAATCATGATAGCCGATGCCATCCAATATGCACGAAGGTGTAATGCATGCCAAATTCATGCGGACTTCATACACCAGCCTCCGGAGTTGCTCCACCTAACTGTTGCTTCATGGCCATTTGAAGCATGGGGAATCGATGTTGTAGGGCCAATCAGCCCCTCTTCGACAAGAGGTCACCGGTTTATCCTGGCATAACCGATTACTTTTCAAAGTGGGCGGCAAGCCATACCACTGGTTGAAATCAAAACTTCCAACGTGGTTAATTTCATCAAACACCATGTCATCCATTTGTTTGGTGTCCCTAGGAGGATCATCCATGATAATGGCCCCCAATTCATAAGCCAGGTATTCTATCGATTCTGCGATAAATACCGAATTCAGAATGTGGCTTCAACTACCTATAATCCCGCCACTAATGGCTTAGCGGAAGCATTCAATAAAACAATCATCAAGTTACTCAAGAAGTTCGTCTCCTCGAATAAGCGAGATTGGGACGAAAAGCTTGGTGAATGTCTTTAGGCCTACCGAACCATGATTCGGACCCCGACAGGCAATACGCCTTTTTCCCTGGTGTACGGGTGTGAAGCAGTCATACCAGTGGAAATTCAGACGCCGTCATTACGAGTTACTCTGACCACTAAGATAACATCAGAGGACAATGATCGGTTGCGTCTTCAAGAGCTCGAAGCCCTAGATGAGAAGCGACTACAAGCTCAGCAACACGTCGAGTTGTATCAAGCTCAAATCTCAAAAGCCTTCAATAAGAAGGTCAAACAAATAGTCTTCCATAAAGGAGATTTGGTTTTAGCCGTCAGACGATCGATGATCATGACGCCACAAACCAAAGGCAAATTTCAGCCTAAATGGGAAGGACCGTTTATAATAAAAACAGTATATTCAAACGGAGCATATCGCCTTATGACTTCAGATGGCGATTTACTCATGATGCCGATCAATGGCAAGTTCTTAAGAAGTATTATCCTTGATTAAGGATCCTTCTCATGATCAAGTTAACACTACACCTCTGATCAAGACCTTCAAATCCAAGGTACACAGAGAGAGCTCTCTCTTCCTCCAAACGAGATCATGTAACCATAAACCAGTAGGAACCTGGTCATACACTGGTTGTCTTAAAGGAGAATCAAGGTTACACATACACTAACCATTTGATCCAACACCTTTAACGGTTAAGGATAGAGGAAATGTTGGCCTTTAAAGCCCAACATGAGTCCTCGAGAACTCATCATGCTAAGTGGAATAGCATGGCTAGCCCGACTCAAACGGTAGTTTGTAAACGCATATCAAACCCGTTGACAACTGAGGATTTGCTAAAAATCCTAAGGGACCTGTTCCCATTTGATTCCCTCTCCAAAATTACTTACCAATTCTCATCCATCGAATGATAAGACCACATATAAAGATCTTTGCATCCATTTCGCTGTTACGTTAACATTAAACCTATGACAGTGATTTCCTCGTTTCTCCCCATGAGAACGAGACACCTTTCCATGCTATGTTTAATAGTATACCTCTGGATCCATTTCGCTATTACGTTAACATTAAACATATGACAGTGATTTTCTCGTTTCTCCCCGTGAGAACGAGACCCTTTTCATGCTATGTTTAACAGTATACCTCTAGCATCCATTTCGCTGTTACGTTAACATTAAATCTATGACAGTGATTTCCTCGTTTCTTCCCGTGAGAACGACAACCTTTTCATTCTATGTTTACAGTATACCTCTGGCATCCATTTCGCTTTTACGTTAACATTAAATCTATGATAGTGATTTCCTCATTTCTCCCCGTGAGAACGAGACCCTTTTCATGCTATATTTAATAGTATACCTCTAGTATCCATTTCGTTGTTACGTTAACATTAAACCTATGACAGTGATTTCCTCGTTTCTCCCCATGAGAACGAGACCCTTTTCATGCTATGTTTAACAGTATACCTCTGGCATCCATTTCGCTGTTACGTTAACATTAAACCTATGACAGTGATCTCCTCATTTTACGCAATGAAAACGAGACCTTTTTCAAATAAGGACTATTTTGAGCTTGGTGGCTTCTCAATCAGTTATGTCATTACGACCTCTGAACCGGCAGATAGCCAAGTCTCACCTTTCAGTCCGTTAAAGACTACCTTGAGCTTGGTGGCTTCTCAATCGGTTATGTCATTGCGACCTCTGAACCGGCAGATAACCAAGTCTCATCTTTCAGTCCGTCAAGGACTACCATGAGCTTGGTGGCTTCTCAATCGGTTATGTCATTGCGACCTCTGAACCGGCAGATAGCCAAGTCTCACCTTTTAGTCCGGCAAGGACTATTCTTTTGTCATCATACTACAAAATTTTGAGCTTGGTGGCTTCTCAATCGGTTATGTCATTGCGACCTCTGAACTGGGAGATAGCCAAGACTCATCCTTCAGTCCGGCAAGGACTATTGCTTTGTCATCATACGACAGAATTTGGAGCTTGGCGGCTTCTCAATCGGTTATGTCATTGTGACCTCTGAACCGACAAATAGCCAAGTCTCACCTTTCAGTCCGACAAAGACTATTCTTTTGTCGTCATACGATAAAAATTTGAGCTTGGTGGCTTCTCAATCGGTTATGTCATTGCGACCTCTGAACCGGGAGATAGCCAAGACTCATCCTTCAGTCCGGCAAGGACTATTTCTTTGTCATCATACGATAATTTTGAGCTTGGTGGCTTCTCAATCGGTTATGTCATTGTGACCTCTGAATCGGGAGATAGCCAAGACTCATTTTTCAGTCCGACAAGGACTATTTCTTTTTCATCATACGACAGAATTTGGAGCTTGGTGGCTTCTCAATCGGTTATGTCATTGCGACCTCTGAACCGGGAGATAGCCAAGACTCATCCTTAGTCCGGCAAGGACTATTGCTTTGTCATCATACGACAGAATTTGAAGCTTGCGGCTTCTCAATCAGTTATGTCATTTTGACCTCTGAACCGGCAGATAGCCAAGTCTCATCTTGCAGTCCGGCAAGGACTATCTCTTTGTCATCATATGACAATTTTGAGCTTGGTGGCTTCTCAATCGGTTATGTCATTGCGACCTCTGAACCAGCAGATAGCCAACACTCATCCTTCAGTCCGGCAAGGACTATCGCTTTGTCATCATACGACAGAATTTGGAGCTTGGGGCTTCTTCTTATCGGTTATGTCATTGCGACCTCTGAACTGGCAGATAACCAAGTCTCATCTTTTTTAGTCCAATAAGGACTATTTTCTCAAGTGGCTGTAATACAACTTGGAAGTAAGAATTCAGAAGATAAAACAAGTTGGAAACACAATAAGGGAGTCAAAATGAAACTACTTTTATCGATTCTGGGGAAAAAAAGAGGGGAAGGGATACATGAAGGCACATATATTACAGCCTATGAGGGTGCTTCATAAGATTTGATCCGTCCTTCAAGAATGGCCAGCCTTGTCTTCCTATCGTCGCAGCCCTAACAAATACCTGCGACCTCAGCTCAACCTCATTAAAGCTCGCCGTCTGGGCCAAGCGAGCTTCAACTTCAACCAAGTTGCCCTCTGAGCTAACTCTTGCCGCAAGAGTTCGTCATTCTAAGCCCTAAGTTGCTCAAGCCGGGCAGTCTCTTCAAGACGCACTGGTTCAGCCTTGGATAAAAGAAGATTTGCCTTCCTGATCATCTCCTTGGCCTTTTTAATTTTATCTTCAGCGTCAAGAAGAGCACTGCTAGAAGCGTCTATGGCATCCCCGAGCTCTACCTTCCTTGTCTCCAAGGATTTCAAGTCAGAAGAAATGGCCTTAGCGGCTTCCTGAGCGACAAGATGAGCTTCATGCATCTGAGCGACAAGGTGCGCAAGATGCTCATTAACTGAAAACTCCAGGTCTGAATGGCTAAGATGGCGCCATTCGTGTACATCCCTCTCAAGTTGGTCCACCAGAAGCTCCAATGCAGCGGTCTGGTCATCCCCTCCAAGTCTCGGATACTCTCAATGCTTCGGGAGAGGACCACCTTTAAGTAGAGAATGAGGTAGTCGAGCCTTTCAAAATCAAAGTGATGGATCGCTTCAAGCTCTTATAAAAGCTATCGATTAATTCAGCCACAAATTCATTCTCAGCCTCAATCACTCCTGGCAGATGAACAGCCGCTGAAGATTCCACTGGCTTTATTGATACTACTGTAGAGGGAATAGTAGAAGCACTGGCCGCAGCAACATGAGGTCGTCGGTGATTTCAGAGGAGTCCTCATTGAAACTAGTACGCTAGCTACAACTGAGGTAGGACTAGTGACTATTTCTGGGAGAGCGGGTCAACCACCAGTGTTAGAGAAGTAGGACTGGTAATCACCCTCAGCTCTGCACCTGGCAAGATAGGCGGCACTGGCGAAACAATGGCACCTCACTTATTAATATAGTTGGAAGTGAGATTGGCTCCGTGACTACCGTCCTCTCAATTTCTGTTCCACTGGCTGGTTCAGGCTGATAAGAGGGCAGGTCGCCATACAAAGCATCCAACTCAGCAGCATCCGTCGCGGTTGAAGTACTTACTTCACCCCTGGATCCCTCAGGAAGATTGGTTGGCTCTCTTGAAGTCGATGCACCCAAGGCGGAACACCTGCAACAAGACTTTGTTTAGGTAAGGTATAGCAAATAGCAAGAGTCAAAAGTCAAAACAGTACTAAAAGATAATGTCGCCTCAATCGTCTTGACGGCTGCATCAGTCCCTACGGGCTCCATTGGAAAATCTTTGGCGGAGCCAACACGAATGGCCGGCTCGCCTTCGCTTGCCGAACCCTCCGTGGTCCACCCAAAAGAGCTAGAAGCTACGGGACTTCCTTTTGAAGTCCCAGCGCCCGAAGGACCTACGTCAGCCGCATCATCTCCGGACTCTTCTGAGACGGCGAAATAGCCAGCCTCATCGCCCTCCTTATGAGTAAACAAGGGATCATAATGCTCCCCTTGTTCTCCAACAGCTTCAGCTCTCGGGCTTCTCATCGCCTCGGTTCCTGAATCATAAAGCAAATAATGAGCCGTCTGGAACATATAAGAAGTATATTACAAAAACGAAGCTGATCTTACCCGGGTCCGGAGCGGCTTTACCAGTAGTCGGCTTAGGAACCGACAATTTAGCTACTAACGAGGCAGGAGGAGGAGGCGCTGCAGATAATTCGCCCTCTGCAACAACCGTAGGAGCGTAGCGACGAGGCTTCTTCATTACCCTCTTCCTACGAGATCCATCCTCCCGTTTTCATTTGAAGTGGACGTCGGGATCTTCTTCCTCACTTCTTCAACATCGACCTGTTCTACGGGGCCGTGCCTACCCGCCAGAAGTAGCTGCTGGAGTCTCAGCACCCGTATCCGCTTCAAAACGAGGACTTCCTGCATCTGAGGCTTCGCTATCATCAACAGCAATGAATTCCCCGAGGCCTGTAACGCGGACCCTTTTACCATCGCCCTTCTCAGTGACCTTCCGCTTCAGCCGCTGAGAGATTAACTTCACACCAGAGGAATTAATAGAATTTCCAGTGGGTGTGGAGTTTGAGGTTTTGTACCACTGGCAGAATCCCAGGGTCGTCAAAAGGTTTAGAGTCCTTAGCGGCATGCACAGCCGCGCCTCAGTACAGCCAACAATGAAGAACCGCCAGGCACGGCTCCATCGATGAGACTCCCCATGAAGGCCAGATTGCTATTTGGATTGCCTACGTACAGTTGGTCATACCCAAACTGACGGGCAAACCTACTCGGACATAGGGCTCCAGGTAACAGGTGTCCCCGCTTCTGTACAACAAATGTGAGGGCCGAATGCTAACCAGCTACTCAAAGATTCCCCGGCTCAATGATGTCCGCCCTTCCCCCACATCCTTGAATTCTTCACCATAGCTCGCATCCCGAATATAGGGGAAGCATTGGAAAAAACTATAGACGTCATGGCGGCACAGTAGCTTACGGACCGCAGCCACATAGGTATTCAATCATGAACATCCCTCGAATCGACGGAGAAGCGCCATTCGAACACCTTCTGGGGTTCCTCTCCGGCTTCGATCATGAAAGGACAGTGAAGGGCGAACCACGCCATCAAATAAGTATATGCAGGCTTATTCTGGGGTTTAGTCCGTCGCAGGGCAAAATAGTCCCAGTTTTCCCGCTTCGTCATTGGTGGCCTACAGAAAGCCTCCGTCAATGCGTGAAGGCCTCTCTGAGTACAACACACCATGGCTGAAAGGAGTCCAAGAGAATGACCATGGACTAGATGAACGGCAGGCAACAAGACAGTTGGATGAATGACGTCGCCAGATGAAGACGGCACCACACATCTCTTCAACCAGACTGTCAAGAAACCAGCCAGAAGTGCCTTCCGGGTGTCGGTCGACGAGCCTGATAGTGGAACTCCAAAGATATCGCCTTTCTCATAGGGGCCGTCATCTTCTTCCAGAATTAGATCCCCTTGAGAATGCTCTTGCATCCTGCGAAAGATATCTTCATCAGCAACTCTACAATGAGCTGCTCAGGGGTATTTTCCATATCAGGGAACAAATAATTTTCCCAGCTCTTCAAACTGCACAAAGTTTCTTTGTGGCTCCCATGCATACTGGAGCAAATGTAGAGGTGGCACATCAATTCCCGGTAGGTCTCAAGCAAGGCGGGCTCCTGCTTCTCCAGAAGTGCCAATTCCGCCTCACACGGAAATATTCTTCGTATGGGAGAGATCCCAAGGGCAGAGCAGAGACTTCCTACATCTCGTGCAGAGCCATACCCAATTCACCAACAGGGGTGAAAAAGGTCCCTGTAGCCGGGCAGTACAACTCAAAGATGGCATAGAAGTTCGCTACGCTCATCTGAATGCCATAACAGATCGCCCACGGCCTCATAAAGCCCCAGCCTCTCCAGATCCTCCTCAAAATGAGCAACGACATATAGAGTCAAATCCCTCACCATGCCTTCGGAGGTGAATCCACCCTGGAGTCCTGAAATTAGTGGCTAGATAGTTGCCACGAACCTTAAAAATTTAATTCCCAAGGGTCTGCGCCACCGCAGGGTTTTTCTCCCACTGGGATGTCTGGAAGTACGTTCCCAGGGTGGAGACCCAATTGTAGGCTGTCCAAAAGTTACTGGAGGACAAGCCATTGAGAAGCAAAGTTTCAAGCTCTAGACGCGAGGGACTATCACCTGCGTCTCAGCATCAAGGCGCGTTGGCCCGCGTCTCAGCATCAAGGCGCGTTGGCCCGCGTCTCAGCATCAGGCGCGTTGGCCCGCGTCTCAGCATCAAGGCGCGTCTCAGCATCAAGGCGCGTTGGCCCGCGTCTCAGCATCAAGGCGCGTTGGCACTATCACCCGCGTCTTAGCATCAAGGCGCGTCGGCTCGATACCCGCGTCTCAGCATCAAGGTGCGTCGGCCTGACACCCGCGCCTCAGTTGTAACCACCCGGATTACGGGGCCATTCACCGCACAAGTAGCGGGAAGTGGCCCCTCATCGTGGAGCACTTTTAGGGGCACGATCACCCCCTAAACCTCTATAAATAGCCCCGTCGCTATGAAGAAGGAGGATTTTTTTTGGGCGATCAGCATCAAGGTCAAACTTTTGACAATCAGCAACAAGAGGGCGACACAGAGAGAAAAGAAGCAGATCAACTCTTCAGTAAGTTCGCTGCGTACGAGCTAGCTTTCGCCTACCTTCTCTTCGAGAGTTTTGGTAGACAGAGCTGAGTTACTCTTCCTACCGGCCGAAGAGGAGATCCCAGAAGGACGGTCATCTGGTCAACGGAGAACAAGATTCACTCTCCACCGCCACACGAAGAACCCAGCATTAAACAAAGGGGGAATTCAAGACTCAATATTCTCCCTCCCTTGTAACCGGAAGGAACAGTTTTTGTTGTAATCCTTTTCATTTGATTCAAGAAAACTTTTACCGCAAATTCTCGTCTCTCTCCTTTCCTGGGTCATACAAGAGATGGCGACTCCGCTGGGGACTACTTTCGTCACTGACGAACAGATCGTGGCGCAGGATGACGTCCTCCGTAAGGGGAAGATGGTCGAATCACTCGTCGTCGAGTTCGACCAGGCAAAATATGAAGAGTTTCTCTCTTCTGGCTCCAAGAGCCCAAAGACCCGCGTCTGTCGCAGGGTCTCGGCGGGGAATGGCCCCGAAGCCCGACCTGAAGCTCTCTTGGGCGCCGCTGCTGCTGCCCACTGTGCCCAGCAAAGTTCACGCGTCAACGCCTCTCAGAAGGCCCGCGTGATCCCAAGCACAGTTGCTGTTGCGACCAACTCCGGCGCACAGAAAACCCGCGTCAACGTCTCTCAGGAGACCCGCGTGGTTAAACTCCCTGATGTTCAACATCAGGATGTTGTTGGTTTCTCTCCACCTCCTCGACGCAACCAGAATGCTGAGCGTCGACAGAGGAGACGTGCGCGTCAACTGCAAGTTGGAACCGTTGGTTGTCCAACTGAGGCTAGACGCGACGTACAATCTCGCACCTTACCCGCGCCACGTCCAGTACGTGAAATCCGCGTTTGGCGCCCCAAACGCGCGACTCCTCAAGTTGAGTCCTCTGAAGACCAACTTACCAAGCGTCGAGACGAAGCTTCTACGTCTCGTCCAACGCAAGAAGCACGCGCCCACAGGCGTGGGGCCCAGCAGTCCATCCTCTCTCAAGTGTCTCTGCCCAGACGCACCAGGCAGCAACGCGAGATTCGCGTTTCATCTCAGCAGAGACGCCAGACGCGCGTTACACAGCTGCGTCGCGAGAACCGCGTCCCCGATGCCCGCGTCCAGGCTGTACAGCACATGGATGCCTCCCGTCTTCGATGTTGCGAGGCTAATCCTTTCAATCCCCCTACCATGGATTTGAGGGATTACTTGACAAAGAAAAGAAGTGCCAATCAGGTCACTTCGGCATGCTGCTGCCAACGGCTTATCTCCATACTCTCTGGATGCCATTGCGAATCAGGCGTGAACCAGCAGTCTTTGATTAGACAGCTGACCCTGATTCCTCCGTCAGCTAAAAGAAGACGCTCCCACAGAAGGAGGACCTTCTCTGACGTTGAGTACCCGGAGCTCACTGCAAATATGACAAGTAGGAGCAAGGGAAAACAAATTGCAGTCGGCTCAGATGAGTCCGAGTCTGACTCTGAACCGGAAGGGGTGTATCGATACACTCGTACCCGGACGGGGGCCATTCCCCCAATTGACTATAATACCTTAGCCCACGGCGTTGAAGTGAACGATTCTCACTCCGCCGTAGTGGAATCTAGGGCATCAAACTCTTCCGTCGAGAAGGAGGCCTCTGCTTACATGACAGGCACTCCTGACGAGACGACCAAACGTTTGGAGCAGATCCAGAAGGCGCAAATGGATATGATCCTTTCTCAACAGGCATCTATCGACTCCATCAAGCAGGCGCTTGCGCAGTTGCTTGAAGACAGGAGGAGATCTCCTCCTAGGAGGTCGAAGGGCAAAGGGAGAAAGGGAGAAAGCTCATCTTCTGAACCTTCTGAAGAGGCGCGGCGATCTACTTCGAATTCGTCCAAATCTTCGTCCCAAGACCAGGAGAAGACTCATGCTAAGAGGATGAGTCAATTGGAACGACGCCTCGAGGCCCTTGCCAATCGCAAAGACCTCCAAGAAGTAGGAGTGGTCCGGCCCTATCCGGCTGAGTGGGACTTAGTTCCATACCCTCCTAAGTTCAAGGCTCCAACCCTCCAAGCATTCGACGGGAAGGGGTCACCCAATCAGCACATCTACTACTTCAAATCTCAAACCGGAAATGTAGTAGACAATGATGCTATTCTGGCGCGTCTGTTCATCGGCACCCTGAAAGGATTGGCCTTTGAATGGTTTATGAAGCTCCCAGAAGGTTCTATCAAGAACTGGGGCGATCTAGAGAAGCTGTTCTTAACACGCTTCTTCGAAGATGACTCCGAAGTCACGATGCCCACCCTTTTGACTACCAAACAGCGGAAAGGGGAGTCCGTCAAATCTTTCGTGGAAAGATTTCGGAACATGGCACTCCGGTGTCCAAGCGGTATGACCCAGGCCATCCTGGTGGAAACATGCCGCCACAATCTCCAAACCTCACTCCTTGCTCAAATAGGAGTTGCTGAAAGCCGCACCTGGAAGCAATTGGTCCAACAAGGTGAACAGGCTGAGGAGATTGTCGCCCGCGTCAGAGCAGAGGAAGGTAAGCCTAGACCGGAAAGGTCGACCAGGCGTGCGCCAGACACATCCCTCCAAACAAGCGGAAGGATAATTTGGCAACGGAGACCAAATCTCCCGCCAAACCTCAATCAGGCCGGGCGAGTGGCTCTTCAAGTCAGCCTCGCGCCAACAAGCAATATTCCTTCAAAGAGAAACATGTCGATTCGCTCTTTAAACTACTCAACAAGAGCAACCGACTGAAGCTCCCTGAAGCTAGACGCCCAGAGGAAGTCGGCAAAACCGACAACCCCAACTACTGCATGTATCACAGGATGTTGGGACATCCTACCAAAAGCTGCTACGTCTTCAAGGATGTCCTTCAAGCTCTGATTGACGCGGAAGTGTTAAAGCTCCGACCAGAGCAGAAGAAGGTGACGGCCAATGTGACGTCAGCTCTCCAGTTCGGAAGACAACCCCCAACGCCTGCCGGGGTGGTCCCTATTCCAAGAGGAGAACTGAGAATAGTCAACACAGACCCTCACCAGCAGCAAGAGAAAGGCTTGGTACCCGTCCCTACGCCTCAAGGGAAATCATGTGGGTCCACCCTGACCTTGTCGATGCACGGCAATGGACTACTGTGACCAACAGGAAATCCAAAGGCAAGGCAAAAGCCTCATCTTGCAACGTGGTATGCGCCTCTTCCCGAGAAGCGGAGACTGATATTCCTTCACTGACCGACTCAGAGGAGGAAACGATAGTCTTGGCCGCAGAGCCCAACCAACCAACGACGGGGACTCGTTCAGGACAGCCCTACTTGAAACAATACGGCGAGACGGCAGTAGTCCCTCCACAATCAACTGCGGAGCCAGTCAGGCCCTCCACAAAGCCACCTGTGGAGAAGCAGAAGGAGACTCGATTTTCTCGAGCCCTTCAAAAGGGCATTGTGGAAGGATCTACGGCACCTTACCGCTTTGATGTCCTGGCTCAATTGGCCAACATTCCGGCACGCATTACCTTGTATGAACTTCTTAGACTATCAAAGTCTATCAGAGAAGCTCTGCAAGAAGCTCTGGCAAATGCTGAGGTCTTTATGACCCAGGTGCCGAAGGAGGAAGATGTAGAGGATTGTCTCCACACCTCCCCAAATGCTCCCTGCATTACCTTCACAGCAGATGATATGCAGGTTAAAGGGAAGCATGATCGACCCCTGTACTTCACAGGGTATATTGGATCGTCTGAGGTAAACCGCATCCAGGTAGATCCAGGGTCCGCATTGAGCATCATGCCTCGCCGAGTCATGCAACATCTTGGCATTCCTACCCATCGTTTGAGCCCTACCCAAACGACTATCTATGGGTTCAATGCCAACCAGACCCGGCCAATGGGGAAAATCAAGCTCAGGTGTCAGATTGGAAGCCTCAGGTCGGAAGTGACATGCTACATTATCGACGCCGACACTTCCTACAATCTATTGCTGGGACGACCGTGGATTCACCGCAATTCCATCGTTCCATCCACTCTCCACCAGGTCATGAAATACATTGACAGGAGTGGAACAATTCAAACGTTGATAGCCGAGAGGTATCCGTTTAAAGGGGTCGAAAATTATTTCACTGACTCCCTCCTATATCAGGATCCTGGGGAGTCAAATGAAACCCCGCAACCAGATGAGCCAGACTCTGGTAATGAGGCTGATATTGAGCCCGAGAAAGAAGAGTGCCTGTGGGAGTTAGAACCACTTGTAACAGGCACTAATAAGCCCAATGTCGATAATACCACCGATGATGTAGGCGGTTGGTATATTAATGAAGATTTAGATTTTGCGTATTTTCCTGTGTGTGCTTCTGATTCAATACCGTCAGACACTAGCACTGATATAGATGACGATCCCTGGTCGGCAGTAGATGCTTTGACATCGTTGCATGTACCAGTGAAGTCGTCCTTCGAGACATACCGAGACAATGGTAATGCGCAAGAATCTATATTCATGGTTCCAGCCAGACGGAAAGGCCAAAAACCAATTCTCTTTGGGCGAATCTCATCTGAGCCAATGCCCCGCGAAGATTCGGAAGGTGAAGAGGAATCCCCTCAGCTCAGTCATTATGAACCAAAAGCGCTCAAAATGATGAAATGCATGGGGTACGATCTAACCAACAGACCCGGTTTGAACTTCGGCAGAGGAAGGAGAACGCTACTCCGATCCTTTGTGCCGAAAGGAAAGGCCCCCGATTATTATCATCGGACGCGCCGGGGGTTGGGCTACGTATCAACTCCGGTCCCATCAGCCTCCGAGTCTCAAGAATCGTCGAGCAACGATTACTCTTCAGACACATCATCTTGGGAGTCAGATGTCAGTGTCGGCAACATCTTCAAGGAACTTTCAGTGAACATGGTTTCAACAAGCCACCTGGAAGACGGAGATGAAGAAATGATCCAATCTGATACGGACCCTTGGATCAAACATTTAAATGCTCTTTGGGATACCCGCTTCGAACAACGTGAGCCACCCACAGAAGACAAGGTTGTTCAGATCAACCTAGGAGATGAGGCCAACCCTAAGCCCATCTTCATATGTGACGGCCTGTCACCTTCAGAGAAGAAGGGTCTAATATCTCTTGTACAGGAGTATATAGACATCTTCGCCTGGAATTATGAAGACATGCCAGGACTTGATCCGCAAGTGGCCATGCACCGCCTCAACATCAATCCGGACGAAAAGCCTGTCAAACAACAGCAGCGACGGTTTCGCCCAGAAATAATGGAGGCAATTCAATCAGAAGTCAGAAAACTTATTGATTCTAGCTTCATCAGGGAAGAACAGCATCCCGACTGGGTAGCCAACATCGTCCCCGTCACCAAGAACGGGAAAATCTGGATCTGCATCGACTTCCGTGATCTAAACGAGGCTGCCCCAAGGACGAATTCCCATTGCCGATCACAGATGTCATGATTGACAATACTTGTGGATTCGAACGAATGTCCTTCATGGATGGATTCTCAGGATACAATCAAATCAAAATGTATCCTGATGACGAAAAGCACACCTCCTTCAGGACAACCCTAGGAGTGTATTGCTACACCGTCATGCCCTTCGGACTGAAGAATGCAGGGGCAACATATCAAAGGGCCATGAATGCCATTTTCCATCAGCAAATACGCAAAACGGTGGAATGTTATGTTGATGACATCGCGGTAAAAAGCCGCACTAAAGGTGATCACATAGCGGACTTGAAGGTGGTCTTTGACATCATGCGGGCTCATCAATTGAAGATGAATCCCACAAAGTCCTTCCTGGGGTGGCCAGTGGCAAATCTTAGGATTTGTTGTAACCTCCACCAGAATCCATTTGGACCCGGAAAAGATCCGCGCTATCCAGGAGATGCAACCCCCGAAAAGCCTCAAGGAGCTCAGGGGATTACAAGGACGTTGGCGTACATCCGCAGGTTCATCTCAAACCTTTCCGGAAGATGCCAACCCTTCGCTAAGCTGATGAAGAAGGGTGTCTCATTCATTTGGGATGACGCTTGCCAACAAGCATTCGAGGAAATCAAGCAATACCTCACCTAACCACCAGTCCTTGCAGCTCCAGTATCCGGAAAGCCGTTTCTGGTGTACGTCCGAGCAATGGATCATTCTTTGGGAGCTCTACTAGCTCAGAATGACGATCAGGGACGTGAGCAAGCAATCTACTATCTAAGTAGAACAATGATCGGAGCCGAACATCGGTATAACCCGATCGAGAAAGAATGTTTGGCACTGGTGTTCGCTATCCAGAAAATGCGACACTATCTGGTAGGCCAAACTATAAATGTCATATCAAAAGTCAACCCTCTGAAGTTACTTATGACTAAACCTTCATCGCTAAATGGCCGACTGGCAAAATGGGCCATATTGCTCTCCCAATATGAGATGCATTTTCTGCCACAAAAGCTATTAAAGGACAAGCGGTGGCAGACTTCTTAGCTGAACACCCAGATCCGAGGGCAGTCAAACTCTACGAGGATCTCCCAGATGAAGTTGCTGAAGTCTGCCTGACTCAGACATCGTTCGAAAGTCAAGTATGGCAACTTTTCTTCGACGGTGCATCAAGAACAAGCCCGAAGGGACACATAGTAGCAGGGGTAGGAGTGATACTCGTCTCCCCACAAAATTATGTGATTCCCCGAGCTGTCTCACTGACCGAGCCTTGTTCCAATAATGTGGCGGAATACAACGCTCTTTTGATTGGGATGCAATTCGCCGATGAGATTGGCGTTAAAAATCTCGAGGCATACGGCGACTCCAAGCTCATCGTCAGCCAAGTTCGCGGGGAGTACGAAGTCAGACATGAAGACTTGGTACCCTATTACAATGCAACTATCCGCATGGCCGAGGGATTTACAAGCTTCTACATCGACCATGTACCGCGCAGGCAAAATGCGCACGCAGATGCACTCGCCTCCCTGGCTGCCTCCTTAGCTCTGCCAGCTGGAGCAATGGAGAAGATATTCGTCTACAGCCACGACCTGTATTGCCCGAGAAATGCTCTCGAGGATTATCAGAAGTCAACGGGAGGTCGTCACCGCGAAGAAGCACTTGAAGCGTCAACCGGTCCAGAACCTGGAGACTGGCGGTTCCCCTACATTGATTTCGTCTTGTATGGCATCCTGCCTGAGGACGCCAAAGAAGCGGCTGCCATTCGAAGGAAAGCCCCCAAATTCTATTATAATGCGATTACGCGAACATTGTATCGTCGATCGCATGACGGAATCTTACTCCGGTGCCTCTCACCAAACGAAGCACAAGAGGTATTGAAAGAGGCCCACGACGGTATGTGTGGAGCCCATCAACCTGGCCCAAAACTGGCACATCGACTCCAAAGGTTGGGTTACTATTGGCCTAAGATGATTGCCGATGCCGTCACTTATGCCAAGAAATGTCACGCCTGCCAAGTGCATGGCGACTTTATCCATCAAGCGCCAGGCTATCTCCACTCTACGGCCTCTACCTGGCCATTCGAAATGTGGGGCATGGACGTGGTTGGTCCTATCAGCCCGCCATCATCAAAAGGACATCGGTTCATTCTGGCGATAACCGATTACTTCTCCAAATGGGCTGAAGCCATCCCTTTGAAGGAGGTCAAGTCGTCGAACGTGATCAAGTTCATGAAACATCACGTTATTTACCGTTTCGGCGTACCTCGGCGAATTGTCCATGACAATGGACCCCAGTTCATCAGCCAGGCTTTCCAGAGATTCTGCGCTAAGTTCAGAATCCAGAGTGTGTCCTCAACGGCATACTATCCTGCCGCCAATGGCCTCGCAGAAGCTTTCAACAAGACTATTGGCAAGCTTCTCAAAAAGTTTGTCTCGAAAAGTCACGAGACTGGGACGACAACTGGGTGAATGCTTATGGGCCTACCGCACAACTGTGCGAACCCCAACTAAAGCCATGCCGTTTTCTTTGGTATACGGCTGTGAGGCCGTGCTCCCATTAGAAATTCAAATTCCATCTCTACGTGTCGCCTTGACAGCGGAGATGACAACAGAGGAGAAGCATCGACAGCGACTCCAAGAGTTGGAGGCCTTAGACAACAAGCGCCTGCAAGCCCAATAGCAAATCGAGCTCTACCAGGCTCGAATCACCAGAGCTTTCAACAGAAAGTTAAAGTACGAACTTTCAAGAAAGGCGATCTTGTCTTAGCCGTCAGAAGACCCATGGTGATGACGCACAAGACAAAAGGAAAATTCCAACCCAAATGGGAAGGACCATTTGTAGTAGAGTCAGTCTACTCAAATGGATCATATCGCCTCATAACTTCAAATGGCGATACACTCATGATGCCGATCAATGACAGGTTCCTGAAGAAATACTATCCTTAGATGGTATTCTTCTGCTGATCAAGTTAAAAGTACACCTCTGATCAAAACAAGAAGAGCTTCTTCATTGATATCCAACGCCTCCGACGGCTAAGGATAGAGGAAAATGTTGGCTTAAAAGCCCAACATAAGTCTTCGACAACTCATCATGCTGAGGGGAATAGCATGGCTAGCGCAACTCAAACGGTAGTTGGTAAAGGCACCTCAAATCCGTTAATAGCTGAGGGTTTGCTAAAAAATCCTAAAGTGGACTTGGCTCCACTCCTTCTTCCAAATCCCCTACCAATTCTCATCCACAGAATGGTAGGTCTACAAAATACAACCATTACTAAGTTAACACTATACCTCTGGTAATGGAAACTTTTTAATATTCCTTGTCGAGTACAAATTTTGCTTGTCAACTCTACACGGAGTACCAAATTTTCAAATTTGCCAAGTTAACACTACACCTCTGGCACTTCAAACTTTCACTTGTCAATTCTCACCAATAGAATGACAGGTCTTCAAAGTTGCTCTCATCATGAGACAATCTTTGTCAAGTTAACATCACACCTCTGACAAATTGCTGTTAAAGTTCAACACCACACCTCTAAACAGTGACCAAGTTTCTGCCAGGTTTAATATCACACCTCTGACAGTCACTTTTCTTCAGACTTCCATATCAAAGCTGAAATGAATGATGCTAAGTTAACACCACACCTCTAGCATCCAAGTCATTGCTAAGTTCAACAATACACCTATGGCCATGACTTTCCCTCGGACTTCCTTATCCAAGCCGAGATGACCAATGCTAAGTTCAACATTACACCTCTAGCATTACCCTCACTGTCAAGTTAAACATTACACCTATAACAGTGAACTTCTGAGCTAAGTTAATATCACACCTCTGACTCACGTCCTTGTCAAGTTAACATTACACTTCTGACAAGACCACTTTCAAACCCGTTAAGTTAATATCACACCTCTGACGGCAACAAATTTTCCTAGATTCCCCACGAGTCTAGTCCCACTTGTTATTCTCTTCAACAGAATAACAAGTCTACCTAAAAACATTGTTAGGTTAATACTACACCGTCAACAGTGTTTCCATCAAATCCCCAGTTGAGTTCAGTCAAGTTAATCCCAAATACTTGAGAAAAGTTCACCCTTCCTGGGGGTACCAATTCTGCTTGTCACTTTCTCTTATAAAGTGGCAGGTTCATCAAAATTTTCATCTCTGTCAAGTTAATATTACACCTCTGACAGTATTGTGAGAGTTCCTGAATAGGATCTTCTCCTACAAAATTTGACTTATTAAAGTTACCATCATAATTTTGACAAAGTCAAAGATTCTTTACTTCTACGAGTCTAAGATAAAAAGTTCAAGACAATGAAAGAGGCAAAAAAGAAAAGTGTCACTTTTATTTATTTTCGAACATATGAAAGTGATACAAAACGCTCTCTTATACAATAAAATGGAGTGTTACAGTAAAAACACTCTCTTATGCAATAAGATTGAGTGTTACAATTAAGGAGTACAATGAAGTCCCTCTCTCTCTCAGAGGTTGCACTCACTCCTTATAAGCCGCGTCTGATTCCAAATGCGCGATGTTTTGTGGCTACAATAGAAGCTGGTTACACCACGATGCATGATGTAAACATCGAAGCGCCCTAGCTGACTAAGCTAAGAGCAATGGTGTTCTTGAGGTCCGGTGGCAGCAGAAAGTCCTGCAACCCTTCGTTTATGAACATCTCTTCCCCCAGCAGACCATCCAGCAGACATGACGAGTCCTTGATGTGACTTCTGGAGTGGAGAGGAAGAGGATCTTGTCCGCCACCACAACCGCCGGAACCCTCATCGCCGTCATGCATAGCCTGACCATCTCTTGCCAGCAGGCATGAAGGCGAAGCAGATCTGAAGAGACCTTGGCGAGGGTTGGGTCCTCGTCAGAGACGTAATATACTCTCTTATAGGTGACGAGGACCATAATATACTCTCTTATAGGTGAACATCGAACAAGTTCGCCGGCCAAAGCATCCTTCCAGGGGCCCAGCAAACCAGCAAGTCTACCTGCAAGGAATGAAACAAAGGAATCAGAACAATCTGCAACTTAGTAATGTTTCAACAAGAGAAAACTAAGTCGCAAATGCAGACTGCAGACGCGGGAATGATCCACGCAGTCAGCCAAGCAGACGCGGGAATGATCCACGCAGTCAGCCAAGCAGACGCGGAATGACCCACGCGGTGAGCCAAACTGCTGCGTCAGCAGAGACAAACGCGAATCAAAACGCGTCTTCATTCTACGCCCGCGTTTAAAAGCATAAGACGCGAGAAACTTCAGACGCTGAAAATTGCCATCTCCCTGTTGAATAAACAAGAGTTGCAAGATTCGGGTCTGAAAATTTCAGCCCAATTTAGAATTCGCTCAAGTCAATGGCCTTAAATGCCAGCTTAACGAGCAAAGCCCGCGCCAAGGATTTCAGCACTTGCGTCCAGAGGGGAAGTTGGCGGCGCAGATTCCAGAAGGAATGCACCAACTCAGACTTCATGAGAAAATTCCAGGTGATTATGCCAAATGCAAACTTGGGTGGACTAGAAACATCACGGCAGGTCGGGACAGCATACCGGCAGAGGCCTCTACCGAGAGTTGGGCTCTCTGCATCCAAACGCGAACGAGCAAGATGATCCAAGAGACGCTTTTTCTTGAAGAGACCAAACAGGAGCATAAAAGTCCTGGGTCGTCTTCATCCACAAAGCCATCTTTATCCATGAACACAGGATCCCTTTTAGAGACTTTGAGGAGGCGAGACTTCTCAGAGCAAACCAAAGAAAGAGCAATCCAAGGTCTGGATTTTCAAAGAGGATAGGGTCAGCCCTATTTATAGGCAGACCCTAATAACTGTCATTAATGGTGCGCTAATCGGAACCGTTGCCTTGGTGGCCGCACGACTGCCGAGGTCCAATGAGAGACTGACGCGTGGAGCGTCGCTTTGGGAACCGTCGCAGACACTGGTCTCCAACCGCCAGCGCCGGTTTTGCATTAAAGAGCGTTAAAACGCCCAAGTCCAATGAAAATTGACGCGTGGACAACTGCCTTGGAAAACAACGGATGACCCGGTTTCCCAAACGTTAGTGAAGACTTGACGTTCAATCGTCAGTGAAGACTTGACGGTCAAAGATCTCATAAAATCTTTAAGTCAGGCTGCATCAAACGCAGACAGCAAAGTCGCGTCCGGCTGCATTAAACGCAGATGGGAAAGCCGCGTCTAAGAATACGCGTCACCGTTCTCAAATTAAAAGGCATCCACCCGCGCTTTAAAGGAGCGTCCACGTGACTCAAAGTCGCGTCCCTTCAGCAAACAATGCTGCGTCCCTCGTGTCTGCTCTATCTGCGTCCTGCTCAGTAAGACAAATTCGCGTCTCACCCTGTGATTGACGCTGCGTCTCATCAAAAGGACTTAGTGAAATCTAAGTTCCTATTGAATGATGACCGCGTCTCACTCTATAGATCAATGCCGCGTCTCATCAAGAAGACTTAGAGTCTACGCCGCGTCTCATTGAAAGAACTTAGTCTTGCCTAAGTTCAATATTCACAGCCAGTGATCAGGGAGTTGAATTCATCCACAGTTAAACAAAGAAGATGGAACAAAATTTCAAAAGAAACTTTTATTACATCGAAGATAGTAAAAGTGGATACAAACACTCTAATAGAGTGTCCTCTTCTTTACAAAAAAAAAGGGGAGGGAAGAAGGAGAAAGGCTAAAAGTCTTGATCCGGCAAAGAACGAATACGTTCCTCGAGACGATGCATCTCGTGCTGACGTGCCTTCTCAGCCTCCATCATGGCTTGGACCCGCAACTCCTCTTCAGATAAAAAGGGTTTTGCAGCCAGCTGTGCTTGCAAAGATTCCAACCTGGAGGAATGAATGGTCTGGCTTTCTTCAGCCCGAGCCTTCGCAGCTTGTTGCTCCTCCAGCCTCTTCCGGATGGTGACAAGCGTCCTCTCATTATCCGCAATCATGGCTTCCGCTTTAGCAATGGCCGACCGTGCATTGGTAATGGCGAGCTCTGCGTTTTTGCCGGATGAACTCGGATTCCATTGAATCGTCAGCCAGTTTCTGACATTCAGCCTGGAGACGCTCAAGATTGCGGACCTCTTCAGCAACTTGTGCTTCCACATCCTGTCGCTCTCGTTCCTGGTTGGCTAGAAGCCTAGTCAAGTTGACCTGGGCTTCTTGAGAAGAGCTAGCATTGTCCAAAGACTTCAGCTCTTTCAGGTCACTTCCCAATCGCTCCACCAACAGCATACACGACTTAGCAAGCGAGGAGCCTCCAGTTAATTCGATGTTCCCGACCATGTTTCCAAGAAACGTCCGGGCAAAATCAAAAGAGCTACGCCCAGACAGGATAAAATCGATGCACGATCGCATCGCGTCAAGGAACTGCTGCACCGTCTTGCGTGTCAGGAAATCCATGGTATCATCACCCAAAGTACTCCCCGACCCCCTTTCTATCATGGGGAAAGGGGTGCAAGCCGGCTCTTTTTGCGCAAGAGTCGTGCTGACCGTCGATACGTCAAGAGTGAGACTGGCCACTGGCGCTTCCGGAGGTGTTGTCTCTGCAGGAACCTCCACAGCTAATGATGGAGTAGTAAGCGCAACCTCTTCAGAAGCTTCAGCCGAGACCTGAGCTGCGTGGCCTTCTGGAAAGGTACCGACCGTCGACTCTCCATCTGAGCCCCCTCAGTCCTCTCTGCAAGTTATTGTGACATTAGCCACAAAGGAGAAAAGCGAAACATTTAAAATATCAGAAACTTCCTTACCATCTGGGAGAGGTCCAGAGACGCCGAATCCTTGGGCAAATCCTGCGGGGTGGAAGTCTCCCTGGCTTCAATAGTAACCCCTTCACCCGGCGGAATGGGTTCTTCCCTGGCTTTAGGGGTTGCCTCCTCTTCCGGCAAAGGAGAAGCCTCCCCGGCATCAGTAGTTGCCCTCGCTGGAGTTATCTCGGCCACCAAAGCCGTAGCCCCTTCTGGCTGGGTCAACTCTTGTACCATTTCCTCGATCTGCGAGGAGGGTGCAGCCTCGACATTCTCAGCCAATCCTGCGACATAAAAAGGAGAATGTTAAAGCCTCCTCTTCAAAATTAAAAAGGGAATTAGGCCAAAAGGTGAAAAGAGTACCTCCCGCGGGAACAATCGCCGGCTGCGACACCGTTGATGACTCACCCCCGTACATTTCTTCCTCCGAGATATGGGAGAACTTTCTCAGATTAGGAAAAACGGGTTCATCACCATAGTCAACCACGTCTTCAAACTCGCTTTCCCCTGAGAGTGAGGAAGACGATAGCGCCTCGCGAGAGACTTCTGCAACCGGAGCCTTGCCACCAATTATCCCAGTGGTAGGACTGGGGTCAACTGCCTGAGGACTGGTAATGAAGACACAAGGCGACCCAGGTTGCTGTACCTCATCTCTCCCTTTATGAGCAAGTAAAGACCCGGGTCGAACATAAATCCCCGGAATATCGACATCTCTTCCACTCATGATGTCGACCTCTAGCTGCTCATCCTCATCAGCGGAGATGGCTCTGTCGACGAGCTCCCCTTCCTCCGCAGACCTACGGTCTCTGCTGCTCGACCTAGGGGGACGGACTAAAGGAATATCCTCTTCAGCTATGTCTTCTTCCCTCGGTACCTCAACGACAGCAGGGATGTCTTCAGAGCGGAGACTTCGGTTGTCAAGTCTCCCCGAACCCTCTTGGGAGCAGGTTCAGCAGTTGAAGCAGAGCGTTGACGACGCTTGCTCACCACCCCGCGAGTCTTTGCTGCTCGTGGCACCGCCCTTGCTGCTTGTGGCTCCGCCCTTACTGCCCGCGGCTCCCTTCCCGATCTTCTCCCCGACCTCCTTCTGGGCCTTCAGGTACTGTTCGGTGAGTTTCGAGGGCTTACCAGACTCTGACCTTGCCTCGAGACTTGCATTGATACTCTCAATACATGAAGACCCCGGAGCGAAGTCCGGTGACTGGTTAACCTGAGAGTACCAGGTGCAGAAGCTGAAACTCATGCGGCACTTGGCCCCTCGATAGGTAGACGGAAAGTTGCTCCCGTCCCTCCGGCCACACTGTAGTACCAAGCCCGAGCACCTTCGAACAAGTTCCCTTCGAAGGCGAGTCGAGTGTTGGGATTCCCGACGTAGAGTTGATCGTAGCCGAACTGTCGAGCGAAACGATTCGGCATGTACGGCTCGATGGTGCATGAAGTCCCCTGCCGGAAAAGCACATATCCGGGTCGGATATTGATCAACCACCAAAAGGCTCCGTGGATAACCTCGTGAAGCCATCTGAGCCCGCAGAATCAGTACATAGATCCCGGAAGATGCACCAGGGATCTCGGGGAAGCAGCGATTGATCTGGTAATTCGCGGGATCTGAAAGTCGCTTCTGGACGTAATATATGTAAACGTCACTCCACCTCGAACCCTCCAACTGTTGTACAAAAGGGACGGAACTCTCCCTCCAACGCACCGCTGTCATCAAGAAGGGCAGTGCATCACGTACCAAGCCAGGTACGTATAAGGCAGCTCGATCAGAGGGTTAGGACGCTTCACCGTCGGATTCCCCTCTGAGTCGACATACGGCTTGCCGTGGGAGTCGGTAGTTTTCGGCGCCTCGCAGAAACTCTTGTTTTAGCGCCGCAACCCGCTCTGAATACCAGCCACCATGACCGGGAGAAGGGCTATAGGGTTGCTATGAGCCAGGAGCACCGCCGGGTACGCCACGTCAGCAACAATAACTTCATGTGGCAACGTGGGCACCACACACAACGCTTCAGCCACAGCATCAAGAAGCCTGCAACAGTGCCCTATCGGAGATTGGGGTCCGGGCTTGATGGTGGAAGCTTTCAAAAACCAGGTCAGGGTCGAAACCGTCCTCGTTCGAGACCGTGGTGTAGAAGCCTTCAGAAGCCTGGTCGATCCTGTCTTCAATCTCCCTGTCGGAACTGGGAACCAGTCGGGTTATCAGAGTATCTTTACTATCGATACCATTAAATAAGTAACTGGCCCAAGACAGTTGCTTGACTCCCTGCGACCGCCAGGTGGTTATCTGACCACAAATGTGGAAGTGACACATCACTTCCCAAAAGTCTCGTACACCCCAGGAAACTCTTTCTTCAAGTGGTGGAGCTCCTTAGTGGTCGGAACATATTCCTCATATGGGATATCCCCTGTTGATAGCCCCGAGACCTCATGTAGCTCGTGCATTGCAAGGCCCATCTCTCCGACCGGGGTAAAGAACGTCCCCGTCAGCGGATTGTAGCGCTCCAGGATCCCGAAAAAGTTATGAGAGCCTGGTGGGATACCCCACTGTACGGCCCTGACCGCCACGTACAGTCCCACGTGCTGTAGCAGATCCCCAAGATCGTGAGGACGAAACCTACCATTCTGCCCCACCAGTAGTTCTCCGTGGAATGGACCCACCCGGGCGCACGGAACCCGACGGATAATCACCCTCCGCTTCCATGAACGCGTTGAGGAAGGTAGTGCCAAGTTTGGTATCTCTCCCACCGGAACCTCAGACTTGCGCGACCCAGGGAATAGGCCGAGAACCGACCTGTCATGGCTATCATGACGATGCACTTTATGGGAACCCAAATCGCCGAGGGTAATCTCGGGGACATATCGAGAAATGTCCCATTCCATCTTCCGAGGGACGGACATGTGCTGGAAGTAGGACAGCGGGAACATCCTCTCCATGTCCGGAAGAAAGAATCTTCCACCCTTTATCTGACGGAGCCATTTATAAGTTCCGTCATACACACGATAGCCGCCGTCGTCGATACGATCTCCGAAGAAGAAGGCAGGCTTCTCCAACTTGACGCGAGCATCCGTTGTGAATGCCGCATCGGTCATAAGTACCCGAAGAGTTCTCATGTCAACATTAGAGAGCCTCTCCTTGCGAGCCGGCGACTTGTCAGCAGTCACAGGGGCAGTCCTTCGTAGCACAAAGGTCAAGTCCTGGTCAGCACCACCTACGTGTCCAAAGTGGCGCGTCTTGGCGAGTGAGGCAGGAGTACGGGGCACTGCAAAAGGAAAAGACACTTAGTTAGATACTTTATATGCTAAGTGTTCCTAACCCAAACGCGGAAGAGATACTGGACGCAGGAGTTATCAAAACCGCATCCAGACCTGCAAGTCCGCGTCCAAACGCAGAAGAGATACTGGACGCAGGAGTTATCAAATCCGCGTCCAGACCTGCGAAACCGCGTCCAAACGCAGAAGAGATACTGGACGCGGGAATTATTAAATCCGCGTCCAGACCTGTAGGATCCGCGTCTCCACCACATTCTCCTTGATGTCACTTCTGGGGTGCAAAAAGAAGGGAGTTATCCACCTTAACCCTTCCATCACCATAATCGCCAGAAGTTAAGGAGAGTAACTCCCTTCCTTCCACATCCCCAGATGTCTAAGTGCTTGAACTCGGACGCCAGATTCATCAAAATCAGCAGCTGATGAAACAGAACGCAAGGATCAAATCCGCGTTCTGTAAACCAAGTCCGCGTCTGAACTCTTCACAATTAGAAATATTCTAAGTGAAGAATCTGAAGCGCAGGACACAATGGCGCGAGGGTCCAAACCCGCGCCACGGTTATCAACTCAAAGACTGCGTTTGAGACCGCGTCTGAGAATCAAACACGAGTTATATTTTGTGTTCTTAGGGTTCTATGAGCCTCCACTAATGGCGAAATCCACGCCTAAAAGGGCATTATACCTGGGAAAGCAGCGTCCAGCGCAGAAGAAACACCCCTCTGGGCCTCGGCGGCGGTCGCCCGTGAAGAAGATGCGGTTGGCTTGGTCTTGGGTGCCATCTTTAATTCCAGTAAATGGAGATGATAGTTCAAAAGTCCAGTAATGGAGATGAACAGTTCAAACAGAGGAAGAAGAGAACTCTCTTTCTTGAGCAAGTGCGTTCGGAGAAGAAGAGGTATCTCTCTAACTGTGGCTATTTATAGGCACAAGGATTCGCGAAGATACGCGGCGTGTGGCCCGATAAGACGCAACGATACGCGGCGTGTGGCCCGATAGACGCTGCAGCGAGTCACCGCTTGACGCGTGGAACTAATCATCTTTGAACAGAGAAGATCATGCGCCACGGCTCCGCGGCGAGTCATCCTTTGACACGTGGCGCGGTTCAGTTAATGAACCGGGAAATCCGCTGCCAAAAGGTGAAAATCCTGCCGGTTCCCCAGGCCAGCTGGCGGCGTAATCATGACACGGCACAGACTCGCACCCGACGGCCATGTCTCTTCGATGGATATGCCCCGTCATCATCGCCATAAATGCGCCCAGACAATCGCGTCTATATTCAAAAGATGCGTCTCTCTGAAGTTCGCGTCTTCAGCTGAACATCACGTCTGCCTTATGAAGATCAGTCGCGTCTCCATTGCCAAGGACGCACCCTACAGAAATCGCGTCTTTACAGCAGTACCATCTCGGCTTTTTGAAAAGAACCTGCGTTCGGCCTCCTGCTTCTGCAAAATCAGTTCAACAGTACACTGACGCAAGCAGACGACCACCACCCCTGGCTTAAAGCACACCCGGGACAGACTAAAAGCAATCGGGGAGGTTTAGACTGTGCATCTAGACACTCAACATGATCAACTCTGGTGGCTTCAAAGAGTTCAAACAGTACACTCACGAAGACCAACTTCAGATAAGATCGAACCTGGAGCATCAACAGTCCAGTCACGAAGGTGAATTCAGCTAGAGTCCAAAGTATTTCGAAATCCGTCCCAGTTACTGCGGAATATCGAAAACTTTGGAGGGGGTTCTGTAGGCTGTCCAAAAGTTACTGGAGGACAAGCCATTAAGAAGCAAAGTTTCAAGCTCTAGACGCGAGGGACTATCACCTGCGTCTCAGCATCAAGGCGCGTTGGCCCGCGTCTCAGCATAAGGCGCGTTGGCCCGCGTCTCAGCATCAAGGCGCGTTGGCACTATCACCCGCGTCTTAGCATCAAGGCGCGTCGGCTCGATACCCGCGTCTCAGCATCAAGGTGCGTCGGCCTGACACCCGCGCCTCAGTTGTAACCACCCGGATTACGGGGCCATTCACCGCACAAGTAGCGGGAAGTGGCCCCTCATCGTGGAGCACTTTTAGGGGGCACGATCACCCCTTAAACCTCTATAAATAGCCCCGTCGCTATGAAGAAGGAGGACTTTTTTGGGCGATCAGCATCAAGGTCAAACTTTTGGCAATCAGCAACAAGAGGGCGACACAGAGAGAAAGAAGCAGATCAACTCTTCAGTAAGTTCGCTGCGTACGAGCTAGCTTTCGCCTACCTTCTCTTCGAGAGTTTTGGTAGACAGAGCTGAGTTACTCTTCCTACCGGCCGAAGAGGAGATCTCAGAAGGACGATCATCTGGTCAACGGAGAACAAGATTCACTCTCCACCGCCACACGAAGAACCCAGCATTAAACAAAGGGGGAATTCAAGACTCAATATTCTCCCTCCCTTGTAACCGAAAGGAACAGTTTTTGTTGTAATCCTTTTCATTTGATTCAGGAAAACTTTTACCGCAAATTCTC
>JAVJIF010031757.1:0-36259 GCA_038442645.1 Agave tequilana
ACTCTTCAGCAAGTTCGCTGCGTACGAGCTAGCTTTCGCCTACCTTCTCTTCGAGAGTTTTGGTAGACAGAGCTGAGTTACTCTTCCTACCGCCCGAAGAGGAGATCCCAGAAGGACGGTCATCTGGTCAACGGAGAACAAGATTCACTCTCCACCGCCACACGAAGAACCCAGCATTAAACAAAGGGGGAATTCAAGACTCAATATTCTCCCTCCCTTGTAACCGGAAGGAACAGTTTTTGTTGTAATCCTTTTCATTTGATTCAAGGAAAACTTTTACCGCAAATTCTCGTCTCTCTCCTTTCCCGGGTCATACAAGAGATGGCGACTCCGCTGGGGACTACTTTCGTCACTGACGAACAGATCGTGGCGCAGGATGACGTCCTCCGTAAGGGGAAGATGGTCGAATCACTCGTCGTCGAGTTCGACCAGGCGAAATATGAAGAGTTTCTCTCTTCTGGCTCCAAGAGCCCAAAGACCCGCGTCTGTCGCAGGGTCTCGGCGGGGAATGGCCCCGAAGCCCGACCTGAAGCTCTCTTGGGCGCCGCTGCTGCTGCCCACTGTGCCCAGCAAAGTTCACGCGTCAACGCCTCTCAGAAGGCCCGCGTGATCCCAAGCACAGTTGCTGTTGCGACCAACTCCGGCGCACAGAAAACCCGCGTCAACGTCTCTCAGGAGACCCGCGTGGTTAAACTCCCTGATGTTCAACATCAGGATGTTGTTGGTTTCTCTCCACCTCCTCGACGCAACCGGAATGCTGAGCGTCGACAGAGGAGACGTGCGCGTCAACTGCAAGTTGGAACCGTTGGTTGTCCAACTGAGGCTAGACGCGACGTACAATCTCGCGCCTTACCCGCGCCACGTCCAGTACGTGAAATCCGCGTTTGGCGCCCCAAACGCGCGACTCCTCAAGTTGAGTCCTCTGAAGACCAACTTACCAAGCGTCGAGACGAAGCTTCTACGTCTCGTCCAACGCAAGAAGCACGCGCCCACAGGCGTGGGGCCCAGCAGTCCATCCTCTCTCAAGTGTCTCTGCCCAGACGCACCAGGCAGCAACGCGAGATTCGCGTTTCATCTCAGCAGAGACGCCAGACGCGCGTTACACAGCCGCGTCGCGAGAACCGCGTCCCCGATGCCCGCGTCCAGGCTGTACAGCACATGGATGCCTCCCGTCTTCGACGTTGCGAGGCTAATCCTTTCAATCCCCTACCATGGATTTGAGGATTACTTGACAAAGAAAAGAAGTGCCAATCAGGTCACTTCGGCATGCTGCTGCCAACGGCTTATCTCCATACTCTCTGGATGCCATTGCGAATCAGGCGTGAACCAGCAGTCTTTGATCAGACAGCTGACCCTGATTCCTCCGTCAGCTAAAAGAAGACGCTCCCACAGAAGGAGGACCTTCTCTGACGTTGAGTACCCGGAGCTCACTGCAAATATGACAAGCAGGAGCAAGGAAAACAAATTGCAGTCGGCTCAGATGAGTCCGAGTCTGACTCTGAACCGGAAGGGGTGTATCGATACACTCGTACCCGGACGGGGGCCATTCCCCCAATTGACTATAATGCCTTAGCCCACGGCGTTGAAGTGAACGATTCTCACTCCGCCGTAGTGGAATCTAGGGCATCGAACTCTTCCGTCGAGAAGGAGGCCTCTGCTTACATGACAGGCACTCCTGACGAGACGACCAAACGTTTGGAGCAGATCCAGAAGGCGCAAATGGATATGATCCTTTCTCAACAGGCATCTATCGACTCCATCAAGCAGGCGCTTGCGCAGTTGCTTGAAGACAGGAGGAGATCTCCTCCTAGGAGGTCGAAAGGGAGAAAGGAAGAAAGCTCATCTTCCGAACCTTCTGAAGAGGCGCGGCGATCTACTTCGAATTCGTCCAAATCTTCGTCCCAAGACCAGGAGAGAAGACTCATGCTAAGAGGATGAGTCAATTGGAACGACGCCTCGAGGCCCTTGCCAATCGCAAAGACCTCCAAGAAGTAGGAGTGGTCCGGCCCTATCCGGCTGAGTGGGACTTAGTTCCATACCCTCCTAAGTTCAAGGCTCCAACCCTCCAAGCATTCGACGGGAAGGGGTCACCCAATCAGCACATCTACTACTTCAAATCCCAAACCGGGAATGTAGTAGACAATGATGCTATTCTGCGCGTCTGTTCATCGGCACCCTGAAAGGGTTGGCCTTTGAATGGTTTATGAAGCTCCAGAAGGTTCTATCAAGAACTGGGGCGATCTAGAGAAGCTGTTCTTAACACGCTTCTTCGAAGATGACTCCGAAGTCACGATGCCCACCCTTTTGGCTACCAAACAGCGGAAAGGGGAGCGAGTCCGTCAAATCTTTCGTGGAAAGATTTCGGAACATGGCACTCCGGTGTCCAAGCGGTATGACCCAGGCCACCCTGGTGGAAACATGCCGCCACAATCTCCAAACCTCACTCCTTGCTCAAATAGGAGTTGCTGAAAGCCGCACCTGGAAGCAATTGGTCCAACAAGGTGAACAGGCTGAGGAGATTGTCGCCCGCGTCAGAGCGGAGGAAGGTAAGCCTAGACCGGAAAGGTCGACCAGGCGTGCGCCAGACACATCCCTCCAAACAAAGCGGAAGGATAATTTGGCAACGGAGACCAAATCTCCCGCCAAACCTCAATCAGGCCGGGCGAGTGGCTCTTCAAGTCAGCCTCGCGCCAACAAGCAATATTCCTTCAAAGAGGAACATGTCGATTCGCTCTTTAAACTACTCAACAAGAGCAACCGACTGAAGCTCCCTGAAGCTAGGCGCCCAGAGGAAGTCGGCAAAACCGACAACCCCAACTACTGCATGTATCACAGGATGTTGGGACATCCTACCAAAAGCTGCTACGTCTTCAAGGATGTCCTTCAAGCTCTGATTGACGCGGAAGTGTTAAAGCTCCGACCAGAGCAGAAGAAGGTGACGGCCAATGTGACGTCAGCTCTCCAGTTCGGAAGACAACCCCCAACGCCTGCGGGGGTGGTCCCTATTCCAAGAGGAGAACTGAGAATAGTCAACACAGACCCTCACCAGCAGCAAGAGAAAGGCTTGGTACCCGTCCCTACGCCTCAAGGGGAAATCATGTGGGTCCACCCTGACCTTGTCGATGCACGGCAATGGACTACTGTGACCAACAGGAAATCCAAAGGCAAGGCAAAAGCCTCATCTTGCAACGTGGTATGCGCCTCTTCCCGAGAAGCGGAGACTGATATCCCTTCACTGACCGACTCAGAGAGGAGGAAACGATAGTCTTGGCCGCAGAGCCCAACCAACCAACGACGGGGACTCGTTCAGGACAGCCCTACTTGAAACAATACGGCGAGACGGCAGTAGTCCCTCCACAATCAACTGCGGAGCCAGTCAGGCCCTCCACAAAGCCACCTGTGGAGAAGCAGAAGGAGACTCGATTTTCTCGAGCCCTTCAAAAGGGCATTGTGGAAGGATCTACGGCACCTTACCGCTTTGATGTCCTGGCTCAATTGGCCAACATTCCGGCACGCATTACCTTGTATGAACTTCTTAGACTATCAAAGTCTACCAGAGAAGCTCTGCAAGAAGCTCTGGCAAATGCTGAGGTCTTTATGACCCAGGTGCCGAAGGAGGAAGATGTAGAGGATTGTCTCCACACCTCCCCAAATGCTCCCTGCATTACCTTCACAGCAGATGATATGCAGGTTAAAGGGAAGCATGATCGACCCCTGTACTTCACAGGGTATATTGGATCGTCTGAGGTAAACCGCATCCAGGTAGATCCAGGGTCCGCATTGAGCATCATGCCTCGCCGAGTCATGCAACATCTTGGCATTCCTACCCATCGTTTGAGCCCTACCCAAACGACTATCTATGGGTTCAATGCCAACCAGACCCGGCCAATGGGGAAATCAAGCTCAGGTGTCAGATTGGAAGCCTCAGGTCGGAAGTGACATGCTACATTATCGACGCCGACACTTCCTACAATCTATTGCTGGGACGACCGTGGATTCACCGCAATTCCATCGTTCCATCCACTCTCCACCAGGTCATGAAATACATTGACGGGAGTGGAACAATTCAAACGTTGATAGCCGAGAGGTATCCGTTTAAAGGGGTCGAAAATTATTTCACTGACTCCCTCCTATATCAGGATCCTGAGGAGTCAAATGAAACCCGCAACCAGAGGAGCCAGACTCTGGTAATGAGGCTGACATTGAGCCCGAGAAAGAAGAGTGCCTGTGGGAGTTAGAACCACTTGTAACAGGCACTAATAAGCCCAATGTCGATAATACCACCGATGATGTAGGCGGTTGGTATATTAATGAAGATTTAGATTTTGCGTATTTTCCTGTGTGTGCTTCTGATTCAATACCGTCAGACACTAGCACTGATATAGATGACGATCCCTGGTCGGCAGTAGATGCTTTGACATCGTTGCATGTACCAGTGAAGTCGTCCTTCGAGACATACCGAGACAATGGTAATGCGCAAGAATCTATATTCATGGTTCCAGCCAGACGGAAAGGCCAAAAACCAATTCTCTTTGGGCGAATCTCATCTGAGCCAATGCCCCGCGAAGATTCGGAAGGTGAAGAGGAATCCCCTCAGCTCAGTCATTATGAACCAAAAGCGCTCAAAATGATGAAATGCATGGGGTACGATCTAACCAACAGACCCGGGTTGAACTTCGGCAGAGGAAGGAGAACGCTACTCCGATCCTTTGTGCCGAAAGGAAAGGCCCCCGATTATTATCATCGGACGCGCCGGGGGTTGGGCTACGTATCAACTCCGGTCCCATCAGCCTCCGATTCTCAAGAATCGTCGAGCAACGATTACTCTTCAGACACATCATCTTGGGAGTCAGATGTCAGTGTCGGCAACATCTTCAAGGAACTTTCAGTGAACATGGTTTCAACAAGCCACCTGGAAGACGGAGATGAAGAAATGATCCAATCTGATACAGACCCTTGGATCAAACATTTAAATGCTCTTTGGGATACCCGCTTCGAACAACGTGAGCCACCCACAGAAGACAAGGTTGTTCAGATCAACCTAGGAGATGAGGCCAACCCTAAGCCCATCTTCATAAGTGACGGCCTGTCACCTTCAGAGAAGAAGGGTCTAATATCTCTTGTACAGGAGTATATAGACGTCTTCGCCTGGAATTATGAAGACATGCCAGGACTTGATCCGCAAGTGGCCATGCACCGCCTCAACATCAATCCGGACGAAAAGCCTGTCAAACAACAGCAGCGACGGTTTCGCCCAGAAATAATGGAGGCAATTCAATCAGAAGTCAGAAAACTTATTGATTCTGGCTTCATCAGGGAAGAACAGCATCCCGACTGGGTAGCCAACATCGTCCCCGTCACCAAGAAGAACGGGAAAATCCGGATCTGCATCGACTTCCGTGATCTAAACGAGGCCTGCCCCAAGGACGAATTCCCATTGCCGATCACAGATGTCATGATTGACAATACTTGTGGATTCGAACGAATGTCCTTCATGGACGGATTCTCAGGATACAATCAAATCAAAATGTATCCTGATGACGAAAAGCACACCTCCTTCAGGACACCCCTAGGAGTGTATTGCTACACCGTCATGCCCTTCGGACTGAAGAATGCAGGGGCAACATATCAAAGGGCCATGAATGCCATTTTCCATCAGCAAATACGCAAAACGGTGGAATGTTATGTTGATGACATCGCGGTAAAAAGCCGCACTAAAGGTGATCACATAGCGGACTTGAAGGTGGTCTTTGACATCATGCGGGCTCATCAATTGAAGATGAATCCCACAAAGTCCTTCCTGGGGGTGGCCAGTGGCAAATTCTTAGGATTTGTTGTAACCTCCACCGGAATCCATTTGGACCCGGAAAAGATCCGCGCTATCCAGGAGATGCAACCCCCGAAAAGCCTCAAGGAGCTCAGGGGATTACAAGGACGATTGGCGTACATCCGCAGGTTCATCTCAAACCTTTCCGGAAGATGCCAACCCTTCGCTAAGCTGATGAAGAAGGGTGTCTCATTCATTTGGGATGACGCTTGCCAACAAGCATTCGAGGAAATCAAGCAATACCTCACCCAACCACCAGTCCTTGCAGCTCCAGTATCCGGAAAGCCGTTTCTGGTGTACGTCCGAGCAATGGATCATTCTTTGGGAGCTCTACTAGCTCAGAATGACGATCAGGGACGTGAGCAAGCAATCTACTATCTAAGTAGAACAATGATCGGAGCCGAACATCGGTATAACCCGATCGAGAAGAAAGAATGTTGGCACTGGTGTTCGCTATCCAGAAAATGCGACACTATCTGGTAGGCCAAACTATAAATGTCATATCAAAAGTCAACCCTCTGAGGTTACTTATGACTAAACCTTCATCGCTAAATGGCCGACTGGCAAAATGGGCCATATTGCTCTCCCAATATGAGATGCATTTTCTGCCACAAAAGGCTATTAAAGGACAAGCGGTGGCAGACTTCTTAGCTGAACACCCAGATCCGAGGGCAGTCAAACTCTACGAGGATCTCCCAGATGAAGTTGCTGAAGTCTGCCTGACTCAGACATCGTTCGAAAGTCAAGTATGGCAACTTTTCTTCGACGGTGCATCAAGAACAAGCCCGAAGGGACACATAGTAGCAGGGGTAGGAGTGATACTCGTCTCCCCACAAAATTATGTGATTCCCCGAGCTGTCTCACTGACCGAGCCTTGTTCCAATAATGTGGCGGAATACAACGCTCTTTTGATTGGGATGCAATTCGCCGATGAGATTGGCGTTAAAAATCTCGAGGCATACGGCGACTCCAAGCTCATCGTCAGCCAAGTTCGCGGGGAGTACGAAGTCAGACATGAAGACTTGGTACCCTATTACAATGCAACTATCCGCATGGCCGAGGGATTTACAAGCTTCTACATCGACCATGTACCGCGCAGGCAAAATGCGCACGCAGATGCACTCGCCTCCCTGGCTGCCTCCTTAGCTCTGCCAGCTGGAGCAATGGAGAAGATATTCGTCTACAGCCACGACCTGTATTGCCCGAGAAATGCTCTCGAGGATTATCAGGAGTCAACGGGAGGTCGTCACCGCGAAGAAGCACTTGAAGCGTCAACGGTCCAGAACCTAGAGACTGGCGGTTCCCCTACATTGATTTCGTCTTGTATGGCATCCTGCCTGAGGACGCCAAAGAAGCGGCTGCCATTCGAAGGAAAGCCCCCAAATTCTATTATAATGCGATTACGCGAACATTGTATCGTCGATCGCATGACGGGATCTTACTCCGGTGCCTCTCACCAAAGGAAGCCCAAGAGGTATTGAAAGAAGCCCATGACGGTATGTGTGGAGCCCATCAACCTGGCCCAAAACTGGCACATCGACTCCAAAGATTGGGTTACTATTGGCCTAAGATGATTGCCGATGCCGTCACTTATGCCAAGAAATGTCACGCCTGCCAAGTGCATGGCGACTTTATCCATCAAGCGCCAGGCTATCTCCACTCTACGGCCTCTACCTGGCCATTCGAAATGTGGGGCATGGACGTGGTTGGTCCTATCAGCCCGCCATCATCAAAAGGACATCGGTTCATTCTGGCGATAACCGATTACTTCTCCAAATGGGCTGAAGCCATCCCTTTGAAGGAGGTCAAGTCGTCGAACGTGATCAAGTTCGTGAAACATCACGTTATTTACCGTTTCGGCGTACCTCGGCGAATTGTCCATGACAATGGACCCCAGTTCATCAGCCAGGCTTTCCAGAGATTCTGCGCTAAGTTCAGAATCCAGAGTGTGTCCTCAACGGCATACTATCCTGCCGCCAATGGCCTCGCAGAAGCTTTCAACAAGACTATTGGCAAGCTTCTCAAAAAGTTTGTCTCGAAAAGTCAACGAGACTGGGACGACAAACTGGGTGAATGCTTATGGGCCTACCGCACAACTGTGCGAACCCCAACTAAAGCCACGCCGTTTTCTTTGGTATACGGCTGTGAGGCCGTGCTCCATTAGAAATTCAAATTCCATCTCTACGTGTCGCCTTGACAGCGGAGATGACAACAGAGGAGAAGCATCGACAGCGACTCCAAGAGTTGGAGGCCTTAGACGACAAGCGCCTGCAAGCCCAACAGCAAATCGAGCTCTACCAGGCTCGAATCACCAGAGCTTTCAACAAGAAAGTTAAAGTACGAACTTTCAAGAAAGGCGATCTTGTCTTAGCCGTCAGAAGACCCATGGTGATGACGCACAAGACAAAAGGAAAATTCCAACCCAAATGGGAAGGACCATTTGTAGTAGAGTCAGTCTACTCAAATGGATCATATCGCCTCATAACTTCAAACGGCGATACACTCATGATGCCGATCAATGGCAGGTTCCTGAAGAAATACTATCCTTAGATGGTATTCTTCTGCTGATCAAGTTAAAAGTACACCTCTGATCAAAACAAGAAGAGCTTCTTCATTGATATCCAACGCCTCCGACGGCTAAGGATAGAGGAAAATGTTGGCTTCTAAGCCCAACATAAGTCTTCGACAACTCATCATGCTGAGGGGAATAGCATGGCTAGCCCAACTCAAACGGTAGTTGGTAAAGGCACCTCAAATCCGTTGATAGCTGAGGGTTTGCTAAAAATCCTAAAGTGGACTTGGCTCCACTCCTTCTTCCAAAATCCCCTACCAATTCTCATCCACAGAATGGTAGGTCTACAAAATACAACCATTACTAAGTTAACACTATACCTCTGGTAATGGAAACTTTTTAATATTCCTTGTCGAGTACAAATTTTGCTTGTCAACTCTACACGGAATACCAAATTTTCAAATTTGCCAAGTTAACACTACACCTCTGGCACTTCAAACTTTCACTTGTCAATTCTCACCAATAGAATGACAGGTCCTCAAAGTTGCTCTCATCATGAGACAATCTTTGTCAAGTTAACATCACACCTCTGACAAATTGCTGTTAAAGTTCAACACCACACCTCTAAACAGTGACCAAGTTTCTGCCAGGTTTAATATCACACCTCTGACAGTCACTTTTCTTCAGACTTCCATATCGAAGCTGAAATGGATGATGCTAAGTTAACACCACACCTCTAGCATCCAAGTCATTGCTAAGTTCAACAATACACCTATGGCCATGACTTTCCCTCGGACTTCCTTATCCAAGCCGAGATGACCAATGCTAAGTTCAACATTACACCTCTAGCATTACCCTCACTGTCAAGTTAAACATTACACCTATAACAGTGAACTTCTGAGCTAAGTTAATATCACACCTCTGACTCACGTCCTTGTCAAGTTAACATTACACTTCTGACAAGACCACTTTCAACCCGTTAAGTTAATATCACACCTCTGACGGTAACAAATTTTCCTAGATTCCCACGAGTCTAGTCTCACTTGTTATTCTCTTCAACAGAATAACAAGTCTACCTAAAAACATTGTTAGGTTAATACTACACCGTCAACAGTGTTTCCATCAAATCCCCAGTTGAGTTCAGTCAAGTTAATCCCAAACACTTGAGAAAAGTTCACCCTTCCTGGGGGTACCAATTCTGCTTGTCACTTTCTCTTATAAAGTGGCAGGTTCATCAAAATTTTCATCTCTGTCAAGTTAATATTACACCTCTGACAGTATTGTGAGAGTTCCTGAAATAGGATCTTCTCCTACAAAATCTGACTTATTAAAGTTACCATCATAATTTTAACAAAGTCAAAGATTCTTTGCTTCTACGAGTCTAAGATAAAAAGTTCAAGACAATGAAAGAGGCAAAAAGAAAAGTGTCACTTTTATTTATTTCCGAACATATGAAAGTGATACAAAACGCTCTCTTAAACACTCTCTTATGCAATAAGATTGAGTGTTACAATTAAGGAGTACAAAGAAGTCCCTCTCTCTCTCAGAGGTTGCACTCACTCCTTATAAGCCGCGTCTGATTCCAAGTGCGCGATGTTTTGTGGCTACAATAGAAGCTGGTTACACCACGATGCATGATGTAAACATCGAAAGCGCCCTAGCTGACTAAGCTAAGAGCAATGGTGTTCTTGAGGTCCGGTGGCAGCAGAAAGTCCTGCAACCCTTCGTTTATGAACATCTCTTCCCCCAGCAGACCATCCAGCAGACATGACGAGTCCTTGATGTGACTTCTGGAGTGGGAGAGGAAGAGGATCTTGTCCGCCACCACAACCGCCGGAACCCTCATCGCCGTCATGCATAGCCTGACCATCTCTTGCCAGCAGGCATGAATGGCGAAGCAGATCTGAAGAGACCTTGGCGAGGGTTGGGTCCTCGTCAGAGACGTAATATACTCTCTTATAGGTGACGAGGACCATAATATACTCTCTTATAGGTGAACATCGAACAAGTTCGCCGGCCAAAGCATCCTTCCAGGGGCCCAGCAAACCAGCAAGTCTACCTGCAAGGAATGAAACAAAGGAATCAGAACAATCTGCAACTTAGTATGTTTCAACAGAGAAAACTAAGTCGCAAATGCAGACGCAGAGCAATGCAGCAGTCGCGGGAATGATCCACGCAGTCAGCCAAGCAGACGCGGGAATGATCCACGCAGTCAGCCAAGCAGACGCGGAATGACCCACGCGGTGAGCCAAACTGCTGCGTCAGCAGAGACAAACGCGAATCAAAACGCGGTCTCATTCTACGCCCAGTTTAAAAGCACAAGACGCGAGAAACTTCAGACGCCGAAAATTGCCATCTCCCTGTTGAATAAACAAGAGTTGCAAGATTCGGGTCTGAAAATTTCAGCCCAATTTAGAATTCGCTCAAGTCAAGGCCTTAAACGCGCAGCTTAACGAGCAAAGCCCGCGCCAAGGATTTCAGCACTTGCGTCCAGAGAGGGAAGTTGGCGGCGCAGATTCCAGAAGGAATGCACCAACTCAGACTTCATGAGAAAATTCCAGGTGATTATGCCAAAATGCAACTTGGGTGGACTAGAAACATCACGGCAGGTCGGGACAGCATACCGGCAGAGGCCTCTACCGAGAGTGGGCTCTCTGCATCCAAACGCGAACGAGCAAGATGATCCAAGAGACGCTTTTTCTTGAAGAGACCAAACAGGAGCATAAAAGCCCTGGGTCGTCTTCATCCACAGAGCCATCTTTATCCATGAACACAGGATCCCTTTTAGAGACTTTGAAGGAGGCGAGACTTCTCAGAGCAAACCAAAGAAAGAGCAATCCAAGGTCTGGATTGTCAAAGAGGAATAGGGTCAGCCCTATTTATAGGCAGACCCTAATAACTGCATTAATGGTGCATCAATCGGAACCGTCGCGCACGACTGTCAAAGCCCAATGGAGGACTGACGCGTGGAGCGTCGCTTGGGAACCGTCGCAGACACTGGTCTCCAACCGCCAGCGCCGGTTTTGCATTAAAGAGCGTTAAAACGCCCAAGTCCAATGAAAAATTGACGCGTGGACAACTGCCTTGGAAAACAACGGATGACCCGGTTTCCCAAACGTCAGTGAAGACTTGACGTTCAATCGTCAGTGAAGACTTGACGGTCAAAGATCTCATAAAATCTTTAAGTCAGGCTGCATCAAACGCAGACAGCAAAGTCGCGTCCGGCTGCATTAAACGCAGATGGGAAAGCCGCGTCTAAGAATACGCGTCACCGTTCTCAAATTAAAAGGCATCCACCCGCGCTTTAAAGGAGCGTCCACGTGACTCAAAGTCGCGTCCCTTCAGCAAACAATGCTGCGTCCCTCGCGTCTGCTCTATCTGCGTCCTGCTCAGCAAGACAAATTCGCGTCTCACCCTGTGATTGACGCTGCGTCTCATCAAAAGGACTTAGTGAAATCTAAGTTCCTATTGAATGATGACCGCGTCTCACTCTATAGATCAATGCCGCGTCTCATCAAGAAGACTTAGAGTCTACGCCGCGTCTCATTGAAAGAACTTAGTCTTGCCTAAGTTCAATATTCACAGCCAGTGATCAGGGAGTTGAATTCATCCACAGCTAAAAAAGAAGATGGAACAAAATTTCAAAAGAAACTTTTATTATATCGAAGATAGTAAAAGTGGATACAAACACTCTAATAGAGTGTCCTCTTCTTTACAAAAAAAAAGGGAGGGAAGAAGGAGAAAAGGCTAAAAGTCTTGATCCGGCAAAGAACGAATACGTTCCCGAGACGATGCATCTCGTGCTGACGTGCCTTCTCAGCCTCCATCATGGCTTGGACCCGCAGCTCCTCTTCAGATAAAAAGGGTTTTGCAGCCAGCTGTGCTTGCAGAGATTCCAACCTGGAGGAATGAATGGTCTGGCTTTCTTCAGCTCGAGCCTTCGCAGCTTGTTGCTCCTCCAGCCTCTTCCGGATGGTGGCAAGCGTCCTCTCATTATCCGCAATCATGGCTTCCGCTTTAGCAATGGCCGACCGAGCATTGGTAATGGCGAGCTCTGCGTTTTGCCGGATGAACTCGGATTCCATTGAATCGTCAGCCAGTTTCTGACATTCAGCTTGGAGACGCTCGAGATTGCGGACCTCTTCAGCAACTTGTGCTTCCACCTCCTGTCGCTCTGTTCCTGGTTGGCTAGGAGCCTAGTCAAGATGACCTGGGCTTCTTGAGAAGAGCTAGCATTGTCCAAAGACTTCAGCTCTTTCAGGTCACTTCCCAATCGCTCCACCAACAGCATACACGACTTGGCAAGCGAGGAGCCTCCAGTTAATTCGATGTTCCCGACCATGTTTCCAAGAAACGTCCGGGCAAAATCAAAAGAGCTACGCCCAGACAGGATAAAATCGATGCACGATCGCATCGCGTCAAGGAACTGCTGCACCGTCTTGCGTGTCAGGAAATCCATGGTATCATCACCCAAGGTACTCCCCGACCCCCTTTCTATCATGGGGAAAGGGGTGCAAGCCGGCTCTTTTTGCGCGAGAGTCGTGCTGACCGTCGATACGTCAAGAGCGAGACTGGCCACTGGCGCTTCCGGAGGTGTTATCTCTGCAGGAACCTCCACAGCTAATGATGGAGTAGTAAGCGCAACCTCTTCAGAAGCTTCAGCCGAGACCTGAGCTGTGTGGCCTTCTGGAAAGGTACCGACCGTCGGACTCTCCATCTGAGCCCCCTCAGTCCTCTCTGCAAGTTATTGCGACATTAGCCACAAAGGAGAAAAGCGAAACATTTAAAATATCAGAACTTCCTTACCATCTGGGAGGTCCAGAGACGCCGAATCCTTGGGCAAATCCTGCGGAGTGGAAGTCTCCCTGGCTTCAATAGTAACCCCTTCACCCGGCAGAGTGGGTTCTTCCCCGGCCTTAGGGGTTGCCTCCTCTTCCGGCAAAGGAGAAGCCTCCCCGGCATCAGTAGTTGCCCCGCTGGAGTTATCTCGGCAACCAAAGCCGTAACCCCTTCTGGCTGGGTCAACTCTTGTACCATTTCCTCGATCTGCGAGGAGGGTGCAGCCTCGACATTCTCAGCCAATCCTGCAACATAAAAAAAAGGAGAATGTTAAAGCCTCCTCTTCAAAATTAAAAAGGGAAATTAGGCCAAAAGGTGAAAAGAGTACCTCCCGCGGGAACAATCGCCGGCTGCGACACCGTTGATGACTCACCCCCGTACATTTCTTCCTCCGAGATATGGGAGAACTTTCTCGGATCAGGAAAAACGGGTTCATCACCATAGTCAACCACGTCTTCAAACTCGCTTTCCCCTGAGAGTGAGGAAGACGATAGCGCCTCGCGCGAGACTTCTGCAACCGGAGCCTTGCCACCAATTATCCCAGTGGTAGGACTGGGGTCAACTGCCCGAGGACTGGTAATGAAGACACAGGCGACCCAGGTTGCTGTACCTCATCTCTCCCTTCATGAGCAAGTAAAGACCCGGGTCGAACTGAAATCCCCGGAATATCGACATCTCTCCTCCACTCATGATGTCGACCTCTAGCTGCTCATCCTCATCAGCGGAGATGGCTCTGTCGACGAGCTCCCCTTCCTCCGCAGACCTACGGTATCTGCTGCTCGACCTAGGGGGACGGACTAAAGGAATATCCTCTTCAGCTATGTCTTCTTCCCTCGGTACCTCAACGACAGCAGGGATGTCTTCAGAGCGGGAGACTTCGGTTGTCAAGTCTCCCCGAACCCTCTTGGGAGCAGGTTCAGCAGTTGAAGCAGAGCGTTGACGACGCTTGCTCACCACCCCGCGAGTCTTTGCTGCTCGTGGCTCCGCCCTTGCTGCTTGCGGCTCCGCCCTTACTGCCCGCGGCTCCCTTCCCGATCTTCTCCCGACCTCCTTCTGGGCCTTCAGGTACTGTTCGGTGAGTTTCGAGGGCTTACCAGACTCTGACCTTGCCTCGAGACTTGCATTGATACTCTCAATACATGAAGACCCCGGAGCAAAGTCCGGTGACTGGTTAACCTGAGAGTACCAGGTGCAGAAGCTGAAACTCATGCGGCACTTGGGCCCCTCGATAGGTAGACGGAAAGTTGCTCCCGTCCCTCCGGCCACACTGTAGTACCAAGCCCGAGCACCTTCGAACAAGTTCCCTTCGAAGGCGAGTCGAGCGTTGGGATTCCCGACGTAGAGTTGATCGTAGCCGAACTGTCGAGCGAAACGATTCGGCATGTACGGCTCGATGGTGCATGAAGTCCCCTGCCGGAAAAGCACATATCCGGGTCGGATATTGATCAACCACCAAAAGGCTCCCGTGGACAACCTCGTGAAGCCATCTGAGCCCGCGGAATCAGTACATAGATCCCGGAAGATGCACCAGGGATCTCGGGGAAGCAGCGATTGATCTGGTAATTCGCGGGATCTGAAAGTCGCTTCCGGACGTAATATATGTAAACGTCACTCCACCTCGAACCCTCCAACCGCTGTACAAAAGGGACGGAACTCTCCCTCCAACGCACCGCCGTCATCAAAGAAGGGCAGTGCATCACGTACCAAGCCAGAAGGTACGTATAAGGCAGCTCGATCCGAGGGTTAGGACGCTTCACCGTCGGATTCCCCTCTGAGTCGACATACGGCTTGCCGTGGGAGTCGGTAGTTTTCGGCGCCTCGCAGAAACTCTTGTTTAGCGCCCGCAACCCGCTCTGAATACCAGCCACCATGGCCGGGAGAAGGGCTATAGGGTTGCTATGAGCCAGGAGCACCGCCGGGTACACCACGTCAGCAACAATAACTTCATGTGGCAACGTGGGCACCACACAACGCTTCAGCCACAGCATCAAGAAGCCTGCCAACAGTGCCCTATCGGAGATTGGGGTCCGGGCTTGATGGTGGAAGCTTTCAAAAACCAGGTCAGGGTCGAAACCGTCCTCGTTCGAGACCGTGGTGTAGAAGCCTTCAGAAGCCTGGTCGATCCTGTCTTCAATCTCCCTGTCGGAACTGGGAACCAGTCGGGTTATCAGAGTATCTTTACTATCGATACCATTAAATAAGTAACTGGCCCAAGACAGTTGCTTGACTCCCTGCGACCGCCAGGTGGTTATCTGACCACAAATGTGGAAGTGACACATCACTTCCCAATAAGTCTCGTACACCCCAGGAAACTCTTTCTTCAAGTAGTGGAGCTCCTTAGTGGTCGGGACATATTCCTCATATGGGATATCCCCTGTTGATAGCCCCGAGACCTCATGTAGCTCGTGCATTGCAAGGCCCATCTCTCCGACCGGGGTAAAGAACGTCCCCGTCAGCGGATTGTAGCGCTCCAGGATCCCGAAAAAGTTATGAGAGCCTGGTGGGATACCCCACTGTACGGCCCTGACCGCCACGTACAGTCCCACGTGCTGTAGCAGATCCCCAAGATCGGTGAGGACGAAACCTACCATTCTGCCCCACCAGTAGTTCTCCGTGGAATGGACCCACCCGGGCGCACGGAACCCGACCGGATAATCACCCTCCGCTTCCATGAACGCGTTGAGGAAGGTAGTGCCAAGTTGTGGTATCTCTCCCGCCGGAACCTCAGACTTGCGCGACCCAGGGAATAGGCCGAGAACCGACCTGTCATGGCTATCATGACGATGCACTTTATGGGAACCCAAATCGCCGAGGGTAATCTCGGGGACATATCGAGAAATGTCCCATTCCATCTTCCGAGGGACGGACATGTGCTGGAAGTAGGACAGCGGGAACATCCTCTCCATGTCCGGAAGAAAGAATCTTCCACCCTTTATCTGACGGAGCCATTTATAAGTTCCGTCATACACACGATAGCCGCCGTCGTCGATACGATCTCCGAAGAAGAAGGCAGGCTTCTCCAACTTGACGCGAGCATCCGTTGTGAATGCCGCATCGGTCATAAGTACCCGAAGAGTTCTCATGTCAACATTAGAGAGCCTCTCCTTGCGAGCCGGCGACTTGTCAGCAGTCACAGGGGCAGTCCTTCGTAGCACAAAGGTCAAGTCCTGGTCAGCACCACCTACGTGTCCAAAGTGGCGCGTCTTGGCGAGTGAGGCAGGAGTACGGGGCACTGCAAAAGGAAAAGACACTTAGTTAGATACTTTATATGCTAAGTGTTCCTAACCCAAACGCGGAAGAGATACTGGACGCAGGAGTTATCAAAACCGCGTCCAGACCTGCAAGTCCGCGTCCAAACGCAGAAGAGATACTGGACGCAGGAGTTATCAAATCCGCGTCCAGACCTGCGAAACCGCGTCCAAACGCAGAAGAGATACTGGACGCAGGAATTATTAAATCCGCGTCCAGACCTGCAGGATCCGCGTCTCCACCACATTCTCCTTGATGTCACTTCTGGGGTGCGAAAAGAAGGGAGTTATCCACCTTAACCCTTCCATCACCATAATCGCCAGAAGTTAAGGAGAGTAACTCCCTTCCTTTCACATCCCCAGATATCTAAGTGCTTGAACTCGGACGCCAGATTCATCAAAATCAGCAGCTGATGAAACAGAACGCAAGGATCAAATCCGCGTTCTGTAAACCAAGTCCGCGTCTGAACTCTTCACAATTAGAAATATTCTAAGTGAAGAATCTGAAGCGCAGGACACAATGGCGCGAGGGTCCAAACCCGCGCCACGGTTATCAACTCAAAGACTGCGTTTGAGACCGCGTCTGAGAATCAAACACGAGTTATATTTGTGTTCTTAGGGTTCTATGAGCCTCCATTAATGGCGAAATCCACGCCTAAAAGGGCATTATACCTGGGAAAGCAGCGTCCTGCGCAGAAGAAACACCCCTCTGGGCCTCGGCGGCGGTCGCCCGTGAAGAAGATGCGGTTGGCTTGGTCTTGGGTGCCATCTTTAATTCCAGTAAATGGAGATGAATAGTTCAAAAGTCCAGTAATGGAGATGAACAGTTCAAACAGAGGAAGAAGAGAACTCTCTTTCTTGAGCAAGTGCGTTCGGAGAAGAAGAGGTATCTCTCTAACTGTGGCTATTTATAGGCACAAGGATTCGCGAAGATACGCGGCGTGTGGCCCGATAAGACGCAACGATACGCGGCGTGTGGCCCGATAGACGCTGCAGCGAGTCACCGCCTGACGCGTGGAACCAAATCATCTTTGAACAGAGAAGATCATGCGCCACGGCTCCGCGGCGAGTCATCCTTGACACGTGGCGCGGTTCAGTTAATGAACCGGGAAATCCGCGCGCCAAAAGGTGAAAATCCTGCCGGTTCCCCAGGCCAGCTGGCGGCGTAATCATGACACGGCACAGACTCGCACCGACGGCCATGTCTCTTCGATGGATATGCCCCGTCAGCATCGCCATAAATGCGCCCAGACAATCGCGTCTATATTCAAAAGATGCGTCTCTCCGAAGTTCGCGTCTTCAGCTGAACATCGCGTCTGCCTTATGAAGATCAGTCGCGTCTCCATTGCCAAAGGACGCACCCTACAGAAATCGCGTCTTTACAGCAGTACCATCTCGTCTTTTGAAAAAGAACCTGCGTTCGGCCTCCTGCTTCTGCAAAATCAGTTCAACAGTACACTGACGCAAGCAGACGACCAACCACTCCTGGCTTAAAGCACACTCGTGACAAGACTAAAAGCAATCGGGGAGGTTTAGACTGTGCATCTAGACACTCAACATGATCAACTCTGGTGGTTTCAGAGAGTTTCAACAGTACACTCGCGAAGACCAAAAGATAAGATCGAACCCGGAGCATCAACAGTCCAGTCACGAAGGTGAATTCAGCTAGAGTCTAAAGTATTTCGAAATCCGTTCCAGTTAACTGCGGAATATCGAAAACTTTGGAGGGGGTTCTGTAGGCTGTCCAAAAGTTACTGGAGGACAAGCCATGAGAAGCAAAGTTTCAAACTCTAGACGCGAGGGACTATCACCCGCGTCTCAGTATCAAGGCGCGTTGGCCCGCGTCTCAGCATCAAGGGCGTTGGCCCGCGTCTCAGTATCAAGGCGCGTTGGCCCGCGTCTCAGCATCAAGGTGCGTTGGCCCGCGTCTCGGCATCAAGGCACGTCGGCACTATCACCCGCGTCTTAGCATCAAGGTGCGTCGGCTTGATACCCGCGTCTCAGCATCAAGGTGCGTCGGCCTGACACCCGCGCCTCAGTTGTAACCACCCGGATTACGGGGCCATTCACCGCACAAGTAGCGGGAAGTGGCCCCTCATCGTGGAGCACTTTTAGGGGGCACGATCACCCCCTAAACCTCTATAAATAGCCCCGTCGCTATGAAGAAGGGGGACTTTTTTTTGGGCGATCAGCATCAAGGTCAAATTTTGGCAATCAGCAACAAGAGGGCGACACAGAGAGAAAAGAAGCAGATCAACTCTTCAGCAAGTTCGCTGCGTACGAGCTAGCTTTCGCCTACCTTCTCTTCGAGAGTTTTGGTAGACAGAGCTGAGTTACTTCTCCTACCGACCGAAGAGGAGATCCCAGAAGGACGGTCATCTGGTCAACGGAGAACAAGATTCACTCTCCACCGCCACACGAAGAACCCAGCATTAAAAAAAGGGGGAATTCAAGACTCATATTCTCCCTCCCTTGTAACCGGAAGGAACAGTTTTTGTTGTAATCCTTTTCATTTGATTCAAGGAAAACTTTTACCGCAAATTCTCGTCTCTCTCCTTTCCCGGGTCATACAGTTTTCCCTATTTAGACATTTTTTTTAAGTATTTAGCTTCATGTATATGTTTAATTTGTTAAAGTTTTAGATATACATGTATACCTGAGTCACTACTTTCATGTAAATTGCATTAAGGATCGTTATTTTTGGGATATGTATGTATACTTGTAGTTTCAACATAACATACATATACCTTGAAGCATATTTAGTTATTTGTTTTAATATTTTTGATAAGGAATTTCATATTGAGCTTAATTATCTATCTTTATGATTTTGTTGATTACATGACTTTTTACACTTTATGTTTGATGTTTACTCATGATTTGTTTCATGAGCTTATATGAGCTTTATTTCTAATTGAGTGTTGATGATTGTGTGATTTTCATGATTTCATGGATATATACTTGTTTATTCCTTACTTAAAGGATTCATACTAGTTTCAAAATTATCCTTAAACTAGTCTTTACTATTCAATTGCTGTGATTTTCAAACTTGTTAAACTATTTTTAAAACTTATTTGATAACCCCTACCATCAAAGAGCGGATGGATGGGCGACCATGCCTTGTGAGCCTAATTGAAAATCTTTTTAACATGTGCATGAAAGGGAGGTATTTATGAGTTATACATTTGATCCTCATTGTATTTTCAATTGGTATCACAATTGATAATTTTTTTTGTATACTCATATTTGTGTTTTCTATATATGCATGCTTCAAATTTCATATAGTATCAATTTTGATTGATATTTACATTTTCATACATATATGTGATTTGATTGTGCTTACAGTATCTTTACATCTTAAAGCACAAATTATATTTATGCTAAGCTTGATTTACTTCTTAATGTCAATTATTTTTCAATTGGTATCTTATACAAGCTTATGCATTATTTTTATTGGTCTTTCATAAAGGGGGAGAAAATTCATGTTTTATCTTTTAATTGGTATCTTTCAATCGAGTTTATTTTCAATTGGTATCTTACTCTCATTCTTTATGATAAAAAAGACTTTATTTTGGAATATGCTAACATTTTCAATATTGGTATCATATTTCATTTTAAATTGGTATCTATATTGATATGAGTTATGTTTACCTAAAATAATTGGTTTTTACTTTCAATTGGTTTGTTATTTTCATTTGGTATCAAGATTTTCAATATATATATATATATTTCAATTGGTATCAAAAACATACAATGTCTCAGTTTCTATTGATATCAAGATTTACAAGACATTTTAAATTGGTATCAAGATATTTTCAATTGGTATCTTTTAGTATCTTAAAAATTTTGTTTACTTTTAATTGGTATCTTAAAAATATTTTATTTATTTTCAATTGGTATCATAAATTGGTATCATAATGTTTCGATGTATACCTTCATCATAAATTGATATATATTTCAATTGGTATCATATTGTTTGATATGTATTGCATATATGCAAGGGAAGCTTAACATCTTCTCTTTATATAGATTCATGTTGAGTGTATTTCATATTGAAGTGATTAACCTCTCTTTGGTATGTCTTACACGTGTGTAGAGAGAGCTTCACAACTCTTTTATACATTGTATATTATATGTTATGTGATTAGGGTTTAGTCATCTCTTTTTCATGTAATGCATGTATGTAGGGGGAGTTAATTTTACTCCTCTCCTCTTCATGAATGTATATCACATATGCATCCTTCTTGTTTGATTTGACTAAAAAGGGAGAAAATTTTATTGAGTTTATTTATACCCCTTTGTTGATGATTTGACAAAAAGGGGAAGAGAAATTTGGAGTTTTATATATGCATGTTCATGCATGATTTCCTTGTTTTATACAAAAAAGGGAGAAAAGAATTTTGAGAGTTTTATATATGCATATTTATGTCATTTATATGCATGTTTATTTTTTCAATTGGTATCAGAGCATATATGTTTTATTTTCAATTGGTATCAAAGCATATATGTTAATATGTGTTATTTATTTTATGCATACATTGAATATCTTTATTATTTATTGTCATGCATGAGTTAAGGGGGAGCTTCTATGAAGCTTAACTTTAATCCATGCATATATAACTTCATGAGTTTTCTCATCATAAAAAAGGGGGAGATTGTTGGCCCAGAGGCCCATCACTCTAATTTTGATCATGATTAACTCATGTAGTTATAATTTACTTATAATCTTGTGATATTTAGTTTCAGATATTTGATCAAGATATTAGTAGGTGATTAGCTTCATCAAAGGAGTTTTGGAGCTTTCACGTGTGTTGATTCAAGAGCTCGAGCGTCAAGATCGCATCTAGTACTCGGTTGGAGTCAAACTCGTTGGATCTCGTTGGATCGAGTCGGATTGGAGACAAGAAGATTTTAGTTTGTGTTTAGCTTAGTATGTTTAGATCTTATATAAAGGTAGATAGTATTGATATGCTCAAGTTCACATACACACACAAGTTTAAATGTTTGTTTTTCAGTTTAACCGATTTTTGGTTTTCATGTCAAAAACATAGATATAATATCATGTATGTATATTGGATTCTATCTATGTACAATATGCTTCAAATTTATTTCAATATCATGTTTTTGTATTTACATGAGTTTTGGAGAAAACGGTTTTCCATTTCAAAGTTTGGTTTTTAGAAAATACGATTTTTGTTTAAAGGAAAAATTTTAATATCACAAAAATGGTTCAAATAGTTTGTAATATGTGTTGAATTTTAGTCATACTTATTTGTATTTCAAAGATCTTATAAGAACTTATTTTTGTGAAATTTATGTGATTTTATGGGATTTAATTGAAGATAAAAAGACAAGTTTTTAATCCCTTAAAAAAATTGGACCTGGCTTTCTGCTGGTCGACCGGACGATCGACCGTTGCAGAAGTCGGTCGATCGCGGTCGACGGTCTGGTCGACTAATGTGCACAAACGTGCACAGGCCATTGGGCTGGTGGGCTGAGAGTTTTGGGCTTAAAGATTTTATCTTTATTTGTTTTAAAGTGTTGGAATATTCAAAGAAAAATAGAGTCTTTGAGAATTAGTTTTTGATCTTCATTTCTATAGCTATTTAGAAGTTTTCTCAAGAGTTTTTCTTTGTGATTTTGATTTTCAAACTCTTTATTTTCTCACACTTGAGCTATCTATCTATCCTATCTATTAGGATCTTATTTTGTGAGAAAAATTGGTTGTGGTCTTTATTATCACCAAGGTTGTTTGTGGTCTTTGAGATCACCAAGATTGTAACCCTATTTTTTGCTTTGACTTTGTGCCTTTCCCTCTAAGTGTAGAGGAGGTTGTGCAATTGAGTTTGTTGGTATCCCTCTAAGTGTAGAGGTGATTGTGAAGATTGTGTTGGTATCCCTCTAAGTGTAGAGGTAATCATTGTTGTTTGGCTTAGTGCCTTATCCCTCCAGTAAGAGGTGATCGTTGTTTGGCTAAGTGTCCATCCCTCTAAGCGTAGAGGTGATTGTTGTGAGCCTTGCCTCTTATGTGGAGGTTGTATTGTTTGAGAGAGGAGTTGAGTACTCTAAGATTGTATTTCCCAAATTCTCAGTGGAGGTTCCCTGTGTAGGAAGTCATGTGTGGACGATGTAGTGAAAATCCTTCTGTGTGAAGGCGGGGACGTAGAGCAGTGGCTCGAACCTCTAAGCATATCTTTGTGTTTGCGATTGATCCACTATCTCTAAACTCTCTCTTTATATTATGCATTCATTCATATTGTTCATATCATTTTTATGCTTGGTATTATTTGTGTGCCTCACTTGTGTTGAACCAAAAGAGCTTTACATAGCACCTCAACTCTTATTTAGAGGAATTTAAAGGAGATAATCCAGAGCCCTTCACCGAGAATTCGGCTACATTCTTTGGTTACACTAAGTGTGTTGCAATTTTTTTTAATTCCGCATCATTTGTCATTAGATTAGCCTTACACCTATTCACCCCCCCTCTAGGTGTACTTTCAGAACCATTCAAAGGCAAGTCCTTTAGAGTGCCGATGAACAAACGCGCCAAGATGGCATCATCTACTACATTCCCCGTTTGAGACTTGAAGTAGTAGATGTGTTGGTTCGATGACTCTATGCCGTCGAAAGCCTGTAGGGTCGGAGCTTTGAACTTAGAAGGGTACGGAACAAGGTCCCACTCGGCCGGATATGGCCGGACCACTCCTGCTTCTTAGAGGCCTTTTCGGTTGGTAAGGGCTTCCAGACGCTGCTCTAATTGATTCATTCTTTTAGAATGAGTACCCCCATTCTCTGGATTGCCTTCCTCTTTAGATAAGGATTTAGACGACTCAGAATTGAATTGCCCCTTCTCCTTGATATGTACGGAAGATAAGCTTTCCCCTTCCTTTCTTTGTTTTGCCTTTAGACTTCTTAGAAGAAGCTTTGTTCTCTGACTTCTTCTTATCCTCGAGCAATTGTGCAAGCATCTACTTGAGGGTATCGATAGATTCTTGTTCGGCATGAATCATATCGAATTGTTCTCTTTGGATCTGAGCTTGCTGTTCTAAATGCCTGATCGTCTCCTCGGGAGTATTTGTCATGTACGCGAAGGCTTCCTTCTCTATAGAAGAGTTCGAGGCCTGCCATTCCGCAATGGAGGAGTGTGATTCACTTACTTCAATACCCCGAGTTAGGGCACTGTAGTCGACCGGGGCTACCGCGCCAGTCCGAGTGCAAGTATGCTGGTATACTCCTTCTGGTTCCGTGTCAGACTCGTCAGAGCTAACCACTGGTTGTTTCCCCTACTTCTGCTGCCATATTTGCAATGACTTCAGGGTACTCCATGTCAGAGAAGGCTCCCTTCTGTGGGAGCGACGCCTCTTTGCTGATCGGGAGATTGAGATTAATCGTTTAAATACCGACTGCTTGCTTACATGTGAGCTGCAGCGACATTATGAGAGCATTCTGTGATGAGCCGTTCACAGCAACAAGATGGAGTGATCTAATTAGCATTCCTTTTCTTTGCCAAGTAATCTCTTAGATCTGTCGGAGGAGGACCGAAGAGATTAGCCTCGAGTTTCCGAGGGCTTTTCAGCTTCTGAGAGCCATCCTTGCATGGTGAAGCTGAATCGCGAAGCTTACGTCCTGTAAGACAGACGCGGCTCTCGCGTTTTGGCTCTAGAACGCAGGCCCCGTGTCTCTGCTGAGAAGGGACGCGGATCTTGCGTTATTGGTTGTCGCATTTAGCTAGCGACGCTTGAGAAACATAGGCCTTCTGGGTCCCTCGTGTTGCTGTAGAGATGCGGATCTCGTGTCTCTGAGGAGAGGTACAGACCTCGCGCTGCTGAACGTCGCGTTTGGGAAGTGGAGCTTCAGAAACGCAAGCCTGGTGGGCTTCGCGTTTAGTCTCTAAACGCGGACTTCGCGCGTTTGACGTGGTTTATAAAAGATGTGGGCTGAGCTTCGCGTTCTGCTTCCGTTGGACAGATTGCTGGACATGTAATTGTTTCAGCTTCTTGCGTCTGTATTTGGCGCGTGTCGTCTCTGTCGATGTTCAATATTCCGGTTATGTCGTACGGGTTATTGAGAACCCCCGGTAATCTGGAGCTGAAGAAGAGGATGGGTGTGAGCGGGCTGAATGTCAATGATGCTAATCTCGCGGGTCTCGTGGGAGACGTTGACGCGAGCCTTACATGTGGCGCGGTTAGCCACGACACTCTTCACGCCAGTCACGTCTGAAGGAATCTCTGAAGGGATCCGAGAATGGGTCCCTGAAGAGACCTTGCAGTACTGCCGCGCCCTAGAGCTCTTGGAGCCGGAAGAGAGAAACTCTTCGTACTTTACCTGGTCGAATTCCACGACAAGCAATTCGACTATTTTTCTCATATGGGTGACGTCACCTTGCGCCACGACTTCCTCATCGGTAGAGCAAGTCATTCCCAGCGGAGTCGCCATCTCTTGTTTGGTCGGAAAAATTGAGGGCGTGTTAAATTCTTTATTTGATTGTAAAGAAAGTTACAACGGATCAATAATCCGATTATAAGAGAGGGAGATATTCAAGCTCAAATCTTCCTTTTGTTTAGTGCAGGGTTATTGATGTAGTGATGGAAAATGAATCTTGTTTTTCGTTGACCGGGTGAACGTCACGACCTCTTGGGAGTCTTCTCTTTAGATTGTGGACGAAGTAACATAGCTTTTGTCGAACAAAAATCTCAAAGAGATTTTAGGCAATAACAAACTTAAACTCAGCAAGTTGTTAGAAGAGTTTTTCTCCTTTGTATTTCTCAGCTGGAGATTCTGGTCTTTCTAAGGCGTACAACCAAAGTTCTTCTGACCAAAACTTCTGACCCCTCTTCCATAGGGGGAAAGTGTAACCAATTTGATCCTCCGATTAGGGGCTAGGTTTATCACCTTGTAGTTAGAAAAAAGTAACATGCGCATCTCTTCGTATCTTGCGCATTTAATGCTACTCTTTTTCTGTATGGCTAGCTGCTAAATCGCATGTTTGATCGGCATGCACAGTAGAGGGATAGTCGTTGTCTGGCTGATATGACTTGTTGGGATCTGTGCGATGGTTCAATTTGACTCAGGGATCGTCGAGATGCCTCGACTCGAACCCTGGGCCATCATTGCATTGACGTCACCTTTCATCATATAAATTGGGGGAAATTTTCATTCAAAAGCCTAGTTTTCAAATTTTCCAAAATCTACATTCCCTTTTGCTCCTAAATCCATGATCTGATTTCTCATTATTCGATCAAATCTGGATCAGATCTCTGAAATGGCAAGTCGAGAAAAGTTTCCCGCCGTCGAGGAGAAAAGAAAGAGGCTTTGTTTCAGGATGAGGGAGGCGATGGACTATGACCTTGCGCCATTATCCTCCGCAACCAAGAGGATGTCGGCGAGTATTTGGAGAAGCATCGTAGTCCTCTGCCATCTGGTATTAAGGCAGAGTGGTTCCCTCTGACGACGAACATCCAGGAATGTCTTCTTAATGGGGGCGTGTTATTTCCATCCTCAGATTTTGTCGCTTGCGTGCGACTTCCCTTCACCGACTTTGTTAGTAAAAAGTTACTGTTTTACAATGTTGCCCCCACCCAGTTGATGCCAGTGTGTGGGTTACGAGGACCTCTGTGCCCATTTCTCCGCTTTCTAATATAGTTTGGAGGACTTCGCCACCTTCTATACAATGAAAAAGCTTTTGCCTCCTTCAATCCGCTGGGAAATTAGCGTAAATTGATTGTTAATCTACTCGGCAGCAAACATGGGTGTAACTTTACTGTTGTTCGGGTCTTCGGCCCTGGGAGGCCGCAAGAGAGAGTGATCGTGGGAGCGTTTCGACGGCTTAAACTGTGGGGCCCCATTACTCAGGGCCAAGAATTGAATTCGACGGACTTTCATTATACTTGCTTGAGTGGATATTTGAAAGCTTGATGTATATTTCAAATGTCAAATCAATTTTATGTGCTTGGGTTTGGTCGGACAAGGCTAGATGCTAAGCCGCTTGGATATTCAAAAGCTGCAGAAAGCTCAAGAGGCTTAAGTGCGAATAAAGGCACCCAGCAGATCAAGGCACCGACCAATATTTCAAAAATATCCAAATTACTCCTCTATTTCTTTCTCCTTCCAGCCTTCCCTCCCCACTTCCCCTCCGCCGCTTGCTGTCCATCGCCCATCCTCTGCTGTCCTCGCCCTTATCCCCCTCCGCCGCCCCGACCTCCCCCCAAACCTGACCTCCCTGCCGCCTCCCCCCTCCTCTCCCCCTCCCCTCGGTCTTCTGTTCCGCAGACGTCCTGCTGAACAGAAGACCGAGGGGAGGGGGAGGCGGGGAGGGGAAGAGGAGGTGGAAGGGGTCGGCAGGGAGGAGAGAAGGTCGGGCGAGGAGGCGGGGAGGGGAGGTCGGGGGCGGCGGAGGGGGATGAGGCCAAGGACAACGGATTGACCGTGGAAGAAGACGGAGGAGAAAGAGGAGAAGGAGGGGCACTTTGGACTTTTCTACAAAAGTAAATATGTCCAGCTAAATAATGAATGAACAATAGTTTTTTGGGTGCCTTAATTAATTCAATGGGTGCGTACTCAAGAGGCTTTCATGGGTAACTTGTTTATGAAGGTACTACGGGGGTGTTTGGTTGCATGGAAGTAGGCGGAAGTAAGGAAATGAGAAAGTATAATTGCTCACTTCTCTATCTATCGAAACACCGGAAAAGGAAAATAAGAAAACCCTTTTTCCTTTACTCTTTTCTCTTTTACACAACCATTTTCTCACTTCCAAAGTGCTACAGTTAATTTTGTGGTCATGTAAATCTCATTTTTAATAAGTTGTATCACAAAATAGTTAATTTTTGATCATATAAATCTCACTTGCATTCTAATTACAGTCCATTTTTTATTTTTCTTAATTAATTTTATTTTAATATTATTTTGCGGTCAACTTTGTGGTCAACTTTTCCACTTCCACTTCCACATTACCATCCAAACACCGAAAAAAGACATAACATCTTCCAAATCACACTTCCTAAAAACATCCAAACACCGGAAAACTTACTAACCAATTCCGAAGTTCCAAAGGGAACTATTACCACTTCCTCACTTCTTCACTTCCTCACTTCTATCCTTAACTAAACAGGCCCTACAAGAACCAAGTAATCCATGGGTGACAATTATTGGGCAGAAATGTAGAGGTGCAGGTGATGTGCTTGGTTAGTCATGGTGTTCTGTTACATCATGGGCTTGGGGAGCTGTCAAGGCAAGGAACTGAGGAAGTTGTTCGACAAGGTTTATACTGGTCTATTGGGAATGGGGGCTCTGTTAGTTTTTTCTGGGTCCTATGCCATTATCTATGGAGGGAATTGGAAATTATCTAGGTTAGCAGAGATGGCTCCAAATTAGGTTTTCTATTCCTTTGCCTCCACATATAATGTAGGAGACAAACTAATGTGATGTGGTGTTGAGGCTTCTCTCAATCCTCCATGGTCAACTAAATAATAGTTAAATTAATTTTAAATTTAATATTATTTTATGATCAATTTTTTTATTAACTTTTTCACTTTATTTCTATATTACTAGCTAAAAATTAAAAAATACAGATTTGTTTGCAGCCTAACGTTTTAAAATTCGTGGCCAAAACAGTCTCACATGTTTTTTAAAAAAAAAAACAAGGGGTTGTTTAAAACTAAAAAGGGATTTGTCTACACATGCAGACAATAACCCAAAGTCCTATCGAGATCTGTTCACAAACGGTCTGAAATTTTTTTTTGTCATGACGTAGACCCTAGCCAAATTGGATATTCGGGGTCCCTATCTGTTTTTCATAATGGGGCTGTTTGGTTGCAAGGAAGTGGGCGAAAGTAATGAAATAGGGAAGTATAGTTGCTCACTTTCCTATCTATCCAAACACCGGAAAAAGAAATAAGAAAAATCTTTTTTCCTTTTATCTTTTCTCTTTTACACAATCATTTCCTCACTTCCAGAGTGCTACAGTTAATTTTGTGGTCATGTAAATCACACTTGTAGTAAATTGTACCACAAAACAGTTAATTTTTTGACCATGTAAATCTCACTTGCATTCTAATTATAGTCTAGTTTTATTTTTCTTAATTAATTTTTATTTTTATATTATTTTGTGGTCAACTTTTCCACTTCCACTTTCACATTACCATCCAAACGCCGGAAAAGACAAAATATTTTCTAAATCACACTTCCCAACAACATCCAAACACCGGAAAACTTACTAACCAATTCCCAAGTTCCAAAGGGAATTATTACTACTTCCTCAATTCCTCACTTCCTCACTTCCACCTTAACCAAACAGGCCCAGTCGATCTAATTGCTAGCTGCTTGGTTAGGTGAGGAAGCGAGGAAGTAGTATTAGTTTCTTTTAAAATTTAAGAATTAGTTAATGAGTTTTCGGTATTTGAATGTTACTGGGAAGTGTGATTTAGAAAATGTTATGTCTTTTACCGTGTTTGTATGATAATGTGAAAATGAAAGTGAAAAAGGTGATCGTAAAATAATAAAAATAAAAATTAATTAAGAAAAATAAAAATTAGATTGTAATTAGAATGTAAGTGAGATTTACATGATCACAAAATTAACTGTTGTGAGTTACAATTTATTACAAAGGAGATTTACATGACCACAAAATAACTGTAGCATTCTGAAAGTGAGAAAGTGATTGTGTAAAAGAGAAAAGAGAAAAAAAAAAAAAAGAGATTTTCTCATTTTTCTTTTTCAGTATTTGAACAGATAGGAAATTGAGCAATTATACTTCCTCATTTTCTTACTTCCGCCCACTTCCTTGCAACCAAACACGCCCTATATATAATCAAAAAGGATTTGTAACATACCATAGAATATGTTGTGTGCTAATTTCAAAATAAAGAGAGTAAAAACAACCATTATTAATTTGGAGACAAAAGAAGCAAGGCAGACGTAAATTATTGATGGTACAATGTGGGGGCAAATGTAAAACTTAAATAGTACACCAATTTATTTGTCATCACATTCAGTATATGATAGAGGATGGGTCAATAAATTTGAAGCATCAATTATTCAGTTCCATGATCAAGAGAGCGAAAAAAAGATTCCAACACATCCTCAAACGCGAAAAATGAAGTCCGTACACAATAGTTGATATTTTTAAGTTTACGGGCCAGTTCTGCAAATTCTTTAAGTGGTGTCTGAAAATTCTAAACTGGTTTTGTTAATTCTTGAATTGCATAATTAACAATTTAACAGCAATTTTATGTTTCTTTAATTTTTTCTTTCTTTTTATTAGGAGTTATTTTAGTGTTTTTTAACTTTATTTTTTCTATTAGGGTTGGAGTTTCTAATTAGAGTTCTGCTTCATTTTTTATTTTATTTTAGTTTCTTTGTTGTGTTGTTTGAGTCAGAATAGGAGTTTTATTGAGATTAATTCTTCACAGGGGTTTAGTTGGGTTTGAGTAGTTTTAGGATTTATATATAAAGAGTTTATATTTGAAAAAAAGAAAAAAAAAATCTAATTTTGTATTTTGAAGATAGACTTTGGGTCTGTTTGTTTCGCCGCAAACATCACAAGTCGTAAGTCGTAAAATGAGAATGGGAAAAGTGAACCGTAGCAGGAAAAATATGTTACGTTTTACGGTGTTTGGTTGATAAAGTCAAAATGTAAATAGAAAATTATATTGTGTTTCACGGTGTTTGATTGGTAAAGTGAAAGTGTAAATGAGAAAATATATTATATTTTATGGTGTTTGGTTAGTAATGTAAAAGTGTAAGTGAAAAAGTTGACCACAAAATTAACTGTAGCAGTGATTTAAATATTATAAATACTATTAAATTAAATCTACTATTCAAATTAAATTGTATTAATAAATTTGAAATAAAATATTAATAATCTTATATTTTATTTATAACAATAATATTAATAAAATATTATTAATAATTAGTAAAATATTATTAAAATATTAACAAAATAAATAATACAAATTTTAGGAAAATCTAAAAACATTAATAAAATTTTAAGAATACTAATAAAGCATAAATATTAAAAACTTAAGAAAAATAATAAAATATAGTTATAATATTATAATATTAAAAATACTTGAAATTTTTTTATAATATTAAATTTTATTATAACATTATTGTAATATTATAAAAATATAAAATTAACAAAGTAAATATAATTATAATTTAATAATAAATTATTATTATAATATTATTATAATGAATTATTATTACAATATTAACATAATAAAATATTATATAATAATAAAGTATATTATAATATTAATAAAGTAATTATTATATTAAAAAATAAGTAATTAAATATATAGTAATTTTATATTAAAATATAATATTATTGTATTAAGAACATATTGACTTTAAAGAAAATAATAAAAAAATTGGTAGATGTAGTAATAAAATAATAAAGTATTAAATTAAAATATTAAAATATTAAATATTAAAATAATATAAAATAATAAAACTAAAAATTAAAAATATAAATAATTAACTAATTAAATAAGAAATTAAACACTATTAAAAATATTAAATATTAAATAATATTAAATTATATATTGATTATCAAGTAACTGCTTGATCATTTGATGCAAGTGTATTATAAATAAGATTACATGACCACAAAATTAACTATAGCAACTGTAAGTGAGAAAATATGAATGTAAAAGTGAGATTTTACATGACCATAAATTTAACTGTAGCAACTGCAAGTTGGAAAACGAGAGTTTGTTTTTCAGCGAAACAAACAACGAAAAATAGAAAAGAAGTATTACCACTTACGACTCGTAACATTTTGTAGCGAAACAAACAAGCACTTTGATTAATTGAATTTAGAATTTTCCTACTCTAATGGTGGATTCCAAGTTTTTCCTCATGCATTCAAGATTTGTTTGTCAGTGAATTCTATCTGTTCGCAATTGACCACTTTCAATATCAGTTGTCGATTTCGTCGAAATCAAGTGAAATAAAAAAAAAATTTTTACTCGAGTGCAACTGCAGAATCAAAGATCATGTTTGAATAATAAATATAGTGATTAAAATGTTTATTTTCTAAAAAAATAATTATAATAATAAAAAGATTTGACAAAGCCCAAGCTCAATCCATGGTCTGACCCCAAAGTCAACCAATTATATTCAAAATCTCTCCGATGTCAAATATCATTATATTTTTCAGTCCACACATGATAAGTTTACAGACACCGCTGGCAACAACAGAGACCCAAATTAAATGTACCAAAAAATTCTCGAAAAAATAAAAATAAAAAATCTCTGGATAAAAGAAAATGTGAGAGAATTCTTTCTGCGGGCGCAGGCTGACAAGGCGGGAAACGTCCCGTCAGCGGCGCCAAGAGAATGCCAGGCTGCCCGCAATACCAGCGACGAAGAGATCTCCGCCGTCCATTTCAGGAATATTTTCCCGTCCTCCGTTATAATAATTGACCGTCAGATTCTCAGCACCCTTTCTCCAGATTTGCGGCTCGACGTCTTGCGTGCTCATCGCCATCATGTCTGAATTTATAAAAAGAAAATTTATGGACATTTTGCTTTAAAACTCTCCTGCCTTCTGATTTTGTTTTGCAAAATTTATGGAGTTCCCGGTAATTATCTCCTTTTTTTTTTTTCCCACTAGAAATCACTAGTCAACAGAATTCGATGGATCTAATCAGCTCCCATCTTGATCGGAATTAAATAAAATTAAATATATTCTCTGTTGAATACAATTAGGGCTGATAGTGGTCGAGTCAGTTTAGAGTTTTCTAAGCTCATACTTTATTATAAACATTCGGATCAGTTCTTACCCTTCTCGATCAGTTCAGGTCCAATTCAAGATCAGATCGAATACAATTCTTAATTATCGTGTAATATGTCTCTTAAAACTACTAAGAAATATGATCGATTTTTGAATTTTTTATCCTCATACACTACACGTGAAATATTTGGGATCAGATTGGACTGGGTGACCGGGTAAAATTCCCGACCTAAATACAATGTGTAATTAGTTGATTTATAGATTTATTTTGATATAGAATCCTAATAATACTGATATTTAAGAGCTTTGTAAAGTTATAGTAATATTATGAGTCACAATTGAGTAGGAGTTCAGTTTCAGTTGCCGTCTGACAACGAATTAGCGTGGCACATGAGTTTGATTAATATCCAGCAACCAGAGTACAATGAGTTTTAAGAGATAATAACTCAATAAGCATTAAAAGATATATTTTGTAATGAATAATTTGTAAGGAAAAAAACCCAGAAAATATACAGGGTCTGTTTACAAATAAAGAAATGAGTTGGACTTAAGAGCAAAAGGTTCACAAATTGGGTAAAATTCCCTCGGGCGCCCAAAGGCAAAAGCGATCGCTAAAATTCCTCGTTTTCCCCTCTTTTCCCCCTGCTTTCAGTTCGTTTTCCGCTTCGTTTCCCAAGGGCATGAAAAAAAGGGAAAATAAAAGGTCAGGCCTCAAAAGATCCTATAATGAACCTAATAAATTAAAAAAATGTAACTAAATGAAGATAACATTAATAACCGAATATTTTAATCTTAAAAAAATATATGTTCCCTTCTCTGTCCTCCTCTCATTCCTATTCTTATTCTTATTTCTTCGTCTTCTCCCCCTATTTCTTTTTAGTCTTTTCCTCCAAAAATAAGAGAAATAAAAACCAACCCGAATCCAGATTTATTCTATCTTCGTGGATTTTGTAAAGTTTTTGCCCTAATTTTTCTCAGTTCAGATCAAGATCGCCGTTTCATTTTTTTTATCTCTTTTTTTTTTCATGGTTTCTGATCGAATTCATGGGTTCTAGATTATTTGACGGTTGAAATCGGATTCAGAGCCATCGATTTCAGATCTGAAAGAGGCGAGAATTAGCGATCGATGATGGATCGAGAAGATCTGCGGTCGGTTCTGAGGACGACGGGCGTGGATCTGTGGACGCTGATCGAGACGGCGATCTCGGTCGCCGCTTCCGATCACGGGGCGGAGCTCAGATTGCGGAGGGACGGTTTCGTTGAGCGGTTGTACGCGCCGCTGCCTCGGAACAGCGAGAACGAGGATCAGATTCAGATCGAGGCGTCCGAGGCGGAGAAGTTGAGGTCGAGAGCGAGGGAGGAGGAGAAAGGGAGCAGTTCGCCGTTTGAGAAAGTGTTCGGTTCGTCGCCGTTGACGCCGCAGTCGAATCACAGGGTAGAGGTCGATGTGGATGACGAGGAGGACGTAAATGTCGATGATGATCACTACGGTTGTCCGATTGATCAAGAACAGAGAAAGATTCTTGCTATTAAGGAGAGCCTTGAAGATCCCAATCAAGTAGTTTTCATTGATTGATTCTTTATCTCTAATAATATCTCATCCTGATCGCGGAAAGACTAAATTTTTGCTCTGTTTGATTGAACAGTCAGATGATTCTATTGCTGGCCTGCTTCAAAGTCTTGCGGACATGGATATCACATTCAAAGCTTTGAAGGTATAGTTACATGAAAATTTATATAAATTTTGTGGAATTGTCCTTTTTTTCCTTGTAGTTTAATTGTAATTTAAATTTTCAGGAAACAGATATTGGAAGGCATGTCAACGGCCTTCGGAAGCATCCATCCACTGAAGTACGGAGATTGGTGAAGCAACTCGTCAGGTGATGATGATAAAAACACAAAATTTAACAAATTAATTTAAATGTTTTACTGAAATATGGGGAAATCTGAGTCTGATTCTTTCGTGTTTGTTGATATTAGAAAGTGGAAAGAGATTGTTGACGAGTGGGTGAAAGCCAATTCGGAGAATGCATCACCTGCAATTATCAGTAGGTTACGAACTCAAGATAGAAAGAAAGAATAAAGAACAAAAAAAAATGTTTTTTTTGGGTGTAAATATCTCTAATGTTTCCCCAAAATGGCATTGCAGCTGATGGGGACTCACCTCAGCAAATTCCAGTAAAGAGCAACCAGAATGGGCACCAGGTTTTCCCTCTGAATTGATGCAAATTTGTGTTTCATTAAATTTGATTGATTGGGAATTCATCTTTTCTGTTAAACCTTTGTTGTTTCAGGTTCCTGAATTTGCTTACTCCCCAAATCCTCACAGTAAGTGATTATAAAAGCTCATTAAAATTGGTAATCACTTTTATTAACAAAAGCATTCAATTAATTAGCTTTTAATTTCAAGAAGATGGTCGATCGAGCTCCAACAGAAGCAGCTTGGATACAGTAGAGCCCAAAGTAAAGGCTAGTATCCCCCCGAAAAGGGAAGCTCCATCAAGGCCTATCCAATCTGCTCCCTCTTCTGCAACTCCGGCTGTAAGTAGATTTCATTCCATTTCAACCATTTCCCAAAAATTTTGTTCAATCTCTAGTTCGATTCAAAATTCTGTTCTTAAAAAAAAAATCTCAGAAGGTGAAGGAACAAATGGACGAGAGGCTGGCCAACGAGAGGCTGGCTAATGCTCGGAAGAGACTGCAGGCAAATTACCAAGACGCTCAAAATGGTATTTATTTTTGATTTTTTTTTGTTAATTTCGGCATGCTTATTTTGCCAGTGTCAGAATAGTAATTTTGTTGTTTATTATTATTATTTTTGGGACTTCTTCAGCCAAGAAGCAGAGGACCATTCAAGTGATGGACATCCACGAGATCCCGAAACCGAAAAACGCCTTCGTGGCGCGAAACAAGGGCGGGCACCACCACCAGGCGAAGCACTGGTGATGATGAAGGAATTGGGCATTGGGAGGGGTCCGCTCACCGCCCGTCCGCTCACCGCCGTCCTCTCAATTGTTATATTTTTCTCTGTTCAACAACCGTATCTGGGATTGGGATTGAACTTCTCTCGCTTAATTTTTTTTTTTTTTGACTTTTTATTTTTAAGTGGAGTCTAGAAAAAGCATAAAAAGAAACTTATTTGCATATGGGAAACTTTTTTGACTGGATATTTGAGAAATAAGTAGGACGAGTAGGAACCAAGAACGTGTACTCATTTGTTTTTAGTTTACCCATAAACAGCTGGCCCGCTCGACACAGCGGATTCGGTGGGTGAAAATACCGCGTGGTGGTGACGACAGGTTTTGTGGGCGCAGGAGTTTTAAATGCAGGCAACGGAGAGGTCGTCATGCTGAGTCTGCATCGGGCACTCCTAAATTCGGCGCCAGGGTTGCATGTGTCTGTGATTTGGGGTACAGTGGAGTAAATGGGAGTAAAATTAGAAACCTTTGCTGATTTGGGGGAACGGGTATTTCCACCCGCAAAAAGTGCTGAGGGCACTCCGTGGATGAAGGCACCCCAACATGTCATGAAGGCACCTCTCAATCGTTTCATTGTACCTTTTTTAATATCTACAGTAACACACTCTCTCTCTCTCTCTCTCTCTCTCTCTCTCTCTCTCTCTCTCAGTCCAAGTGTCCAACACAATCTCTCTCCCCTTCTCCCTCTATGACTTGCTGCCACTGCTGTGACCTCACTGCGCTACGTTGTTGCCAAGTCAGCTTCTTTCCAAAAGAATTTCTAGATATTTTTTGAGTTTTTTCACAAATTGGTGAAATGTGATTTGATTTGTTTAATAATCAGTTGTATTCACTTTTAGGGTTATGATAATAGTATTTGTTGGTAAAACGTAAAAAAATTAGAGTTTATTGATGCAATTTATCAAAAAAGTTTTAAAATTTTCTGATAGGATCACTGTCAATTTCGCGTTTGTTCAGCCAAAGATGACTGAACATTGTAATAGTTGTTCGGCGATCGATGATCGAACAAATGTTACAATGTTCGGTGTTCTTCGACTGAACAGGTGTTGAAGACTATAACAGTTGTTTTGCTGTTCGGTCGTCTTTCACCGAACAGTGGAACATTGTTGGTTAGCCTCGGCCGAG